>CAKAOJ020000025.1:70000-232500 GCA_916701645.2 Sebastolobus alascanus | reverse complement strand
TCCATGCTTTTACAATTCATTATATTCCTGGCATGGCGCTGCAGCTTGTTTGCAGAAGGTTCATAAGGTTGAAGCCACACTGTGCAGGGAGCTCATTACTCCAGTGTTGGCCTCCCTCCATTGGCTACCAGTGGAGTTTAAAATCCAATATAATATTTTGGTCATTAACTGTCGGGCGCTACACGGTGAAGCCTTGAGTACATATACAGCAATGTAAAGTCCACTTGACAGTGAACTCTTGTATTTGCTGTCTTCGCCCCCATAAAAAGTTTGAAGGAATTTACATCTCACTGAAAAGTTGGAGGCCTAAGGAGGTAGAACTCACGAAAAAGCAAAGGTTACAACTATTTTTTTTCTTCTCATAATCATCTCGCGACACCTCCGATTTATCTTGTCACCGTTTGGAGGGACCCCAAAGTAGTTAAATCTAGCTCCACCTCGACCAGCTAAAATTGTAAACTTTTACATTGGTGCTTATAATGTATCAGTCACAGGGGCCATTTTTATTGCAGAATTAGTACTTTTACTTGATAGTTTAAGTCCATTTAACAAATTATACTTCAGTACTTTTCCTTAAAGCTGCTAAAGTCGATATCCAGATCATTAATATAGCAATAAACAACTATTTGCTTTGTAAAGATATAGAGGAGTAATGTCTACCCGAGCAGACAACGAAGTCTTCTCCCTCTGTGTGTGTTGTAATCCGAGCTTCTCTGTGCTTTGTTGACATAGCCGGGCCCGTCGCGCGTGCCTTTTGGCGCACGTGAGCGCGTCCCATTGGCTAGCTCACGGCCGCCGCTCTGCACTGCTCTCATACGGAGGTTTTAGTTGGACGGCGTCGTCCCCCTCAGGTTAACGCTGTTAGCTCCGTCATTAGTGTTTTTGTGTTAGCACTGTTAGCGCCGTTAGCTGCGAGCCGCCGGCTCAGCTGTTGCCATGTTGAGAGCCCTGTGGAGGCAATAGACATGCTCTGAATTTCCAACACGTTCTAGTGTTGGAAACGCACACCGCCGCTTTCCTACGCCCCTTGGCACCATGCCCCTTGGCCACCCATCTTTTTGGCATCAAAACCACTATAGTTACCCTTGGTGTCACTTTAGGAAAGGCAACAAAACCACTATAGTTAGGTTTAGGAAAGAAATACATGGTTTTGCTTAAAATGACTTTTGTTTGTACAGTGAAAATGACGCTGAACGATGTAAACATGGGACACAAACGAACAGTTGATTGTAACGTGACTCACAGGGACACGAACAGCGGTCTCCTGGATGAAAGCCTTGTGTTTGTTGCTGGTGTTTTACGTGTAGAAAGCAGTCATTTTACATTGCAGTATTACTTTCATATAAATGAAGGATCTGAATTCAACTACTGGAAAAGTGCCACAAAACAATATTTTTACTCACTGATACCCAGGCTGAGGTGCCATATTGTCGTACTTTCTAGTCTGTGTGACTCTCTGTTCACGCTGCCAGTTACAGTTTAGAAAGTACCTGTTTTCTTCAATCATTTGGCTCCACATCATTGTGCAACACTAAACTTTCCCAGTGGAATGTGTTCAAGTCATCCCACGAATTAGAAAGAATGCAGTCATATAGCCTGAATTCATCCAGCTGGAAACTTTGGCTCATCTCATCATCACGACCAGCAGCAAACACAAACACACACACACACACACACACACACACACACACACACACACACACACACACACACACAAGTGCCGACACGCCTGCTCACATATATGCACCGATGCACATTAACATTAAAGTCCAGATTACCATACACACACACTCGCAGTGCTGGTGAATAGTCTCGGTGGTGTGCAGCAGTTTTGTTGATTCAGTGAGTCAGAGGGAGACGGAGAACGCTGGAGGTGTTTTAGGTAGGTCAAAACGGGCTAGAAACACAGCTCGTGTAGATACTCAACACACACACACACACACACACACACACACACACAGAGTCTCCCTTGCAGTAATTGGGCAGCACTGTGCAGACACACTCCCATACATATTCTCTGGAGAGGGGGGTAAGATGAATATAGAGGGAAGAGGAGGGAGTGGAGAGGAATGGAAAAAAGGGAGGTGTACAGACCACAGGATAATGAGGAGGAGGGAAGGAGTGGAGGAAATAAAATGGAGAGGTAAGAATGGAAAAAGAGTTAAGGTAATGGCGAGATGCAGATGCTTGATAGCAGGGGAGGGGGAAGAAAGGAAAAAGGGAAACGGATCGAGTGCCGAGTGGTCGAGAGAGGATGGAAAAAAAAGGAAGGGGTAGAGCCCAGATACGGAGGGAAGGATGGGACCAGGAGTGGGAGGCAAGAGGAGGAGAAGATGGGGGATGCTGGGATGATGGAGACGGAGAGGATGATGGGATGGAGCGAGGCCAGAAGGAGGGAGATGGAGATGGAGGGACGGAGACAGAGCCAGGATGGAGGGATGTCGACAGAGAGAGAGAGAGAGAGAGAAAGAGGATGGGGGAGGGAGGCGTGCGCTGCTCATTCCCAGGAGACCGTGCTCTACCTGCTCTCAGCGGCCGTCGCCATGACAACCAGCATGGCTGCCGCTGTCACAGCTTTATCGCCCTTCTCTCCTCTCCCCTCCCCTCTTTCTCCTTTCTCTCTTTCATTCTGTTCGGTCTGTTTTTTTTTTTTTCCCTCTCGTCACCTCTGTTGCTTCTCTCATTCACAGCTTTTCACATATCTAATTCTGTATTTTCTGACTCCTTCTTCTTCCTCTCTCTTTCTACACGCTCTGCCTCTTGTTCGTCTGTTCCACTACAATACATTAAAAAATGTAGAAGTAGAGAGACGACAGTTGTGCTTCACTTACACAGTAGTGTGTGTGTGTGTGTGTGTGTGTTTGTGCTATTACAGGACTCTAAATTAGAGAGCGTAAACGCAGTACCGGCTCCCAAAACCACAAAGCATTCTGGGATTTCTGTGTCTGTCAGAGCTTTCGCTATAAATGAAAACCTCAAAAACAGGGCGCCTCCTTCCCACTAACAAATCTGTGTGTGTGTGTGTGTGTGTGTGTGTGTGTGTGTGTGTGTGTGTGTGTGTGTGTGTGTGTGTGTGTGTGTGTGTGTGTGTGTGTGTGTGTGTGTGTGTGTGTGTGTGTGTGTGTGTGTGTTTGTGTTTGACAGAGTGAGTATCACAGATGCCGTCCGCCAGCATCTTAACGCTGCTTAAGATGGCCTCATCATCTTTCACTCATTTTATTCATGTGCGTATTTGTACTACTCTCTTTCCTCACGCGTTTCCGTAACGACGGGGTAATTGGGTTAACGAAGGGCCGGATGGGCGGGGTCATGCAGAGCTGAAACCCGATTCGGTCCAATGGGACCGCTGGAATGTGTATTTCCTGGCAGGCAGCTGATAACAGCGAGCTGAGGCCGCGATAAGGCCGGCCCTCACACTCCTGATTAGACCCCGAGTGCCGTCGCTGTGAGGCCTGGCCTCCATCTGACCTCCAACACGCAACTCCCTCCATCTCCCTCTCCATCTGTTGGCCTGTTTGTTTGTTGATGGTAATTTTGTCAGCAACTTAACATTTACTCAGTTTTTTCCCTTGAACTTTTGTTTTGCGACTTTTTACAACTTCGATTCATAGTCTAGTTGAATCTGAAAGTCTATCGGTGGAACTGTTGTTGAATCGATCAGTTGGTCATCAGAGCATTAATCATGAAATGTTCGTTCTTGATTGAAAGCCCACTCGCTAGCTACTTCTGGAGCATTCAGCCGTATCAAATGGTCTTCATCAGCAGATGCGGTTTTCCCAGTTGTCATGGAGATGGATCTGCAATGATTAGTCCATTAATTAGTTGATTCTTCTTTGGTTTCCATGTTTTCCAATGTAATTTTAAAAGAGTAAATGCCAAACATCCTCTGGTTACTACTTCTAAAATGTGAATATTTGCTGGTTTGCTTAGTCTTCTGTGATATCAAACTGAACAACTCTGGGTGTTAGACTGTTGGTTGGACAAAACAAGACATTTGAATTTAATTTGTCCACTCGGACGTTTTTTTAAACAAATTTCTGACAACTTTATGGAATAAACGATCAAAGGTGCAGTGTGTAGGATCTGGCGGCATCTAGCGGTGAGGTTGCAGATTGCAAACCATCAGAAACTTCTCCCGTGTGCCGAAAGTGTAGGAGAACTACGGCGGCCGACACGAAAATGTGAAATCACGAATGACCATATCTAGAGCCAGTGTTTGGTTTGGCTACTTTAGAAACATGGCGAAACATGGCGGCCGGCTCCGTGAAGAGGACCCGCTCCGTATGTAGATATAAACGGCTCATTCTAAGGTAACGTAAAAACAGCAATTCTTATTTTAAGGTGATTATACAATAAAGAAAACATACTTATTAATATTATGTTCCATTTCTACCCATAGATCCCCTGCAATGTTACACACTCTACTTACTAATAAAACCTTAAATAAGAGCCAAACATTCTGTTTCTCTCAACTTTGACAATTTACTGCTCTTCTATGATTTTATATCTTTGCGAATCCTCACTTTGGGAACTTGTGAAGGCTATTTTTTTTTTAAGGAACCTGTTTCCTCAGCCGCATGTCATCGGTGGAGACGAGTTTGACTGCCTCTGGCTGGAAATACTATCACTGCTCCTCTGGGGAGAACCATCTTTGAAAATGGCCACTATGGCCACTCACAGCCCGCTAAGTTTGTTTGCACTTAATGGTGGTAGAGAGTGCTCGTAAATGAAGACACAGTGGAAGATAGAGCGTGCGTCGTCCCCGGGGGGGATCGTCTCTCAGGTCCTGCAGGAAGAGGTAAAGATCAAGTAAAATGGGAACGACGTCAAGCCAAATCTAAATGGAAGAGATTTTGTATGCGTGAAAAATTTGAACGGCTTGTGATACATTTGTGAAAGTACCTTACTTCACCTAACGGCTTTGGTGTCTCATGGGGTTTGCTGGTGGTTGCAGTGAGAAATGCTCAGGTCAGGCACCTGAAGTAGAAAAGAACAGTTAGATTTTCCATGATGCATGCTTGATTGGATATATAAATGTTTTTAAGTCATCCAATTTGTCATCATTTCATTCAGTCTCGTCTTTGATCTGTCAGCGTCACAGCGTTTCTATTTCCAAACACCATCTTCGAGTCATCTTTTTCTCTGATAGCAAAGAGATTTTGTCAGTTTTGCTTTACAGATATCCATTTCTGATGCATTTCATCAAGGCGGAGATATAATTAATTCCAGTTTTATTTTTGACGTTAAGTTTTTAAGTCTTATCTGCGGGCAGTAAAGTTTCATCATCTCGTTAATATTCACACTGTGACAGAGATCTACTTGTTTGAATACTGATGTGTAAAAACCCGTGTTTGTGTGTTTAAGTGGTCACTGGTTGCTCACTTGGTTATAGGATGAACACAGGAAGTGAGTATTTATAGATCTGGCCAAATCAGGAAGGAGCTTCCTGAGTGGTGCACAAAGGGGGGGATTTTATATATATATATATAGGTGTGTGTTTTCACGTGTGTGTGTTCACATGTTGAAACGGAGAAACAGAGATGGCGATGAAGGAGCACACGGGAAGGCTTGCCTGTGCGAACGAGAGAGCGAGAAATACTGTGTGCGAGAGGCATGTGACTGTGTATGTGTGCGTTTGAATTATTTAGCCCAGCGTCCCGACAGAGGAGTGAACGAGGTCAGGAGCTCATTGCTGCAACGTTTTTCCTCTCTCCATCAATCCATCTCTACACCCTCCGCCCACCAGCCCTCTTCCTCCTCCTCGTCCTCCTCCTCCTCCTCGTCCTCCTCCTCCTCCTCGTCCTCCTCCTCCTCCTCGTCCTCCTCCTCGTCGTCCTCCAGTCGCTGCAGAGCTCCTCTCTTATTCTGCCTGTTTTAATAAACAGGAACTTAGTAACAAAAGGCTTCCCACATGTTACTCATGTCCCCTCAATTATGGGCAAGTCATGAGGGAAGAACATCGATCCAATTAAATATAGACACTGAAACCCGCTGTGTGTGTGTGTGTGTGTGTGTGTGTGTGTGTGTGTGTGTGTGTGTGTGTGTGTGTGTGTGTGTGTGTGTGGACTCTCTCAAGTAAACCTTTGAACCCCAGTAAAGGGCTCTTTCAAAGGCGTTTGCAGTTTGAACGAGCCATTGAAGCTAATGAGCTGCGTGTGTGTGTGTGTGTGTGTGTGTGTGGTTGGGAGGGTAGGGATTCTGTAATATTGCTTGGTGGTTGCAGCAGACTCTCTTTCCCATAGGGCCTTTCTATAAACGCCTCCACGCACACACACACACACACACACACACACACACACACACACACACTGTTGCGGCAGCAGGTGATTCATTCTTAATCTTTCATTCCAACAGTTGTGGATTAGCCCTAATCTTAGCCAGCAGAGACCCAGGTCTGAAAGGCTGACTGACACTGAGAGTGCGTGTGTGTGTGTGTGTGTGTATGCTCAAGTGTATTGTTTATTAAGTGGTATGTGTGACGTGATAATTGTCTCCCATGTTGGACTGAGTGGGGCGTCTGTCTGACAGGACATGATATGACTGAGGCAGATACACATGACAGAATGACAGGTCACACAACGCTGAGACATTAGAGACAGAAGGAGGAGGAGGACGAGGAGGAGGAGGTGCTGATAGAGGAAAGGCATGTCTTCTTTTGACATTAATTCCTTTTCTGACGATTTTAAATTAGGTCAATCACCCCAAATGTGAGTTGCAGTTGTATTTAGTTGGGTTGTAGTTTACATTGAGGGCAGCGACTAGGGCTGGGTATCAGTACTCCAGATACCTTTTAAAGCCAGGGACACACCAACCTTACAACAGAGAACTAGCAGCGACGAAGGCCGCCTGTTGCGTCGCCGACAAGTTGCACCCGAACACACCGCAAAGGCTACAGCCGACAGCCAGTTAGCACGTACGTTCTGCGCCTGCGTGAGTGGAAATAACTCTCCACACCAGCAGTTAGCGGTAGTCTGTATTCGTCATTCAAAAAGGGAAACCGGAAGGCCGAGGACGGCGGATATACAAGCCGTTTTTATGACGCGTGCTTGAAACAAAGCAACCATTTTCACACCGCTCTCACTCACCTCTTAGCTCCATTCCAGACGGCCACGTCGCTGTGAAAACATCCGTGTGTTGGAATGATCAGATGAGATGAAGATGAAAAATGAGAAGAGCCGTCTGTGGTTTTCCTCCTGACTTTACTCGTTGGCTTGCTTTCCTCATGTCCGTTTCTCTTCTCGTGCACTGGTTCTCTCACCGGTGCGGGACACACTGAAAAAACAAGGCCGACGGACGCTCACCGACGGCCCCAAACTGTCCGAGGGCAGACCGTTGGCTTGGTGTGTTGGGACCTTAAGGTATCAACCGAAATAACCCAGTAACCTAGTATCAAAACTTCTCCAGTCAAACGATACCTGCATTCCATCCATTTTGTGCCCACATCTAAAAAAAAAATAATGAATCGATTATCAAAATAGTTGGTGATTAATTTTCTGTTGTTTGTTTCAGCACTAAAACACTAAAATAATTAGGATGGTGAATAATCATGACTCAGTTTGTACCAGAAAAGTACTACTAAGGTTCAATAAGCAGGCCTAGTTGCAAGATATTTAACAAGATAGAAAAGAAAGAAGAAATAATGCATTTTTTGCTTAAAAAAATTGGGTTTATTTATCCGAACTCCAATCTCTTCTTGTGAAATCAGAGCAGTTTTTTCTCTCCTTCTCTGCTCGCTGCCGCAGGCGAATTTCTATCAGCACCAAAATAGGTTTTGAGGTTCAGGCGTCACGGTAGTCTAGTGGTTAAGAGGCGTATACCATAGACTGTGATTACTATGTGCCCAGTTTGATTCTTCTTCTGTTGTTGTTGCTGCACGTCATCCCCCCCTTTCTATCCCCTCATAATAACCAGTATTGAAGTTCAATGCCCAACCCTAATTGTGAAGAGAAATATTTGGCTTAGTAATCGCCGAACATAAATTGCATCTTAACAATGGCTCTTGGGGAAATGTTCCCCAAAAAAAATTGAACAAAGCAGAAAAGGTGCGGCGACAGGTTTGAAAGTGATTAGATATTGTGTGGAGATGGAGGGAGAGGAGATTTGAAGAGAATGAAAGGGGAATGAGGTCAGAGGCAATCACAGACAGAAAAGTGATATTAAAGGAGGGGAGGTGGCTAAAGTGCAGCAGAGGATTAGAAAAAAAAGAGAGAAGAGAAGCAGATTGGATAGAAGAACAGAATGCGGCCGACGTGGAGATGGAAGGAGGCGAGATGGAATAGAATCTGTTAATATGTAAAAATGGTAAAAAAAGAAAGGATGTGAGTAGCTCATCAGAAAATAGCGTAAAATGAATGGGGAGGGATTGGCTTTAGGTATAGAGGGGAAATGATGAGAGAGCAGAGGAGCTGACGAGGTGGAAAAAAAGAGAAAATGAAAGGGAGATGGATGGGGTGGACTGGTGTAGCAGCAGAGAGAGAGAGAGAGAGAGACAGAGAGAGACCGGTGGTGGTTAAGGCAGGCCTGTAAAGCGCTTAGAGCAGCTGAGACGGATTGAATGGAGAGAACAACCTGGACAGGATTACACCGAAACAGAAGGGCTGTAAGAGCAAGATCGTATCATAACCCATATATCTCCCTGTCCTCCGGTCACACGTTTCCACTGGTTTACTCCGACAGCTGACCGCTCTGCCACTTTCACAAGCTCCACAATCGCGCTGTAATTAAAGCGAGCACACAGTATCAAGGAATTAATGATCACCAATTGTTATACCAAACACTCCGGAGCTAATCTACGTGTTAGACGATCATTCTCCAGCCATTAGTTTCTTAAATCCGCCTCTTAATTAATTAGTCAGTGAGTAATGTTGCACACCGAGGGATGGGGCTTTAACGGATACCGCTAAAGAACAATCAGAGATGGGTGAGCACGCTCGCACCTGAAGCCTGGTATAATATTTATTTTTCAGATGAGGTGATTTAACAGAGGCTGAAAGGAAGATAACACTGTCTGAGTGGCAACGGGGAACTCCTGCTCTGCACATTTTTACCCATTAATCCTCATTATCTACTGGCTTACACCCACCTGCCTCATGCATTTGTAAAGCTGACATTATGTGGTTTGAGGGGGGGGAGTTACGTGTCGGGAGTTATTTATTGATGAACCGCTGTTTATCCCGGTGCTACAGATATGGCCGGTAAGCACACGTTTTGGTTTTGTCTCCTTACGCCGAGTTCACATCGCACTACTCGATTTTAGCCCTGATTTCACACTCGGCACACCGTTTTTGAAGCTCCCCGAAAAAAAGGCCCGGATCAGAGGCAAATCCGAGCTCGGCGCTTGCACGTCTGCGCTCGAGCGCTATGTGTGTGAACTGTTCAAAGATGCGTCGCAGACACATTCCAGATACCTAGCAGGCTAAAGATCTGGACCTGTCGGGGAGCTACAGCCAATGAGAGCGCGAGACACGGGTTGAGGGGAAACCTGGCGGAGGGTCGCCTGCAACAATAGACTGTATACAAGAAGTGGACGTAGTCACCTCGATGCCACCCATTGGTTTGTGGACTGCCGTTTTGAAGCCTCGAGTTCGGCATTTTGGCCGACGCCATCTTGGTTTTTGGCCGTTGCCATCTTGGTTTTTTGCAACTAGAAGTGACACATAAGGGTGGAGCTAAGTACAACCGAACACTGAATGAGACATTTTTAGGCGACCAAAAAGGTTACAATTAATTTTCATGAACTGAAAACACACTGTGAAAGGGTTAAAGTTGTAAGACGAAAACATAGACAACGCCCAGACGGGACACCGCCGTGGTAGCGACCTGTCAATCACAAGGTAGCCACCCCCTAAAGAATACCCTACTTTATGGTCTATTTGACTCTAAATGGGACCATAACATGAACATCATGCTGTATTGAAGAAGACTTGAAACTAGTGATTGAGACCATAAACTCATGTTTACAATATTTACTGAGGTAATAAATCAAGTGAGAAGTAGGATCATTTTCTCAGAGAGTTCTATACAATCAGACTTCTTTTTGCAACCAGAGGAGTCGCCCCCTGCTGGCTATTAGAAAGAATGCAAGTTTAAGGCACTTCAGCATTGGCTTCACTTTTCAGACCCCGGAAGTTGCCCACTGCCTGCAACACGGGCCAAAGTTGTTGTTGCACCTCGGGTGTTGGATGTTTGCATGAATAAACACAACACAGTGAATGATCTACATACGGGAAACAGTAAAGATGTGTGGTGGAAAGAGGCTATTTTGTGGACACTTGTGCCAACAACAACATCAACTACGCCCGTGTCACTTCTCGCATGTGTTTTCGTGACAAAACATAGTTGGAGACCTCATAGGGGATTCCTCCCGCTCTTGTAGTGTGTGACCTCCTGTCGCCGGTCAGTCCTGTAGTGGGAAAACCACAACGACTTCAAGACTCCCGATTACAAGAAAGTAAGTTGTGTAGTGTGAACAGTACGGCGACCTGACGACTTTGAGAGTCGTGTAGTGTGAACTCGACTCGGCAGGCGAGACGACAAGACTTCACTTGTTGTTCACCGAGAAAGCAAATAAGCATATTTACCCAAATGTTCCTTTAAAATGTGACCCCCTCATTACTAGTTGCGTACGTCCATTGCTGTAGCTGCAAGTAGTTCAACCAAAGTGTGATTTTTCCCCTGCTCAGATTATTCATTTGAACATTTCAAGAGGCCTGAAGATGAAAAATCATCACATATTTTACAAGAAAAAGCCCTGTTGCATAAATAATTCAGGTGTAATGCAGAAGGGTATATTAAAGAAATCTAAAAAATATCTCTGGGGGCAGCAGGTGTTAAAGGGTTAAACATATTGCGGTCCCTCTGGCGGGTCCTGATCACAGGCCCGGGAGCCGTATACAATCATATCAGATGACGCACAACAGAGACAACAGACGAGCCATTCATCGAAACGAAGGCTCATTTCCTCCCCGGTTTATCACGCTGGCTCGGGATTCGTTGAAGTCTTCTGACACTGATTCGTTCGAGTTAATCAGTGTCTCATGATAAACATCTGATTAGGCCACAAGCGTTCAGCCTGCGTCGCCCATCAAGACAGAGACCGTATGCTGCTCTCGCCTTATCGTAATTGGTGTTCGATATCAAGATCCGCTATGATACATGAAGAATCAATCGACTAAATGCCCGCGCCCAACGTCTCCCTTGGCCCGCAGTCAAACCGCTCCGAGGCTCGGGATTGGCTGCCAGGTCGCGAAAGCCACTCAAACAATGGGAAGGAGCCAAGAGAGCAAAGCAAGGTCAGCTGCTCGGGTGCCCCTGGAGCTGCAATTTGTTTACCTCCTTTCTCTCTGTGTGTGTGAGAGAGAGAAATAGAGGTATGGCATGATAATAATATGCATCATGCCCTCTGCACACACACTCGCTAAGGTGCATCTTTCCATTCCAGATTGAATTACACAGAGCTGATTGGATTTTTCTCCTCTGCATCAAAGACAAAAACACTCGTCTCTCGTTCTCCATCCCCCCCCCACCTTCTGCCTGCCTCTCCCCCCCACCTTCTGCCCGCCTCTGGGTCCATCCATCCCATCATCGCGCCCCGCTTTTTTTCCTCTCAAGTATTTGCACCCCTTCCCTCTCTAAAAGTCTGCCTTTCATGCATCGATTTGTCTCCGTCTCCTCGCCGCTCCTTCCTTGGGGTCTGTAAAGTCGCATGACTGTCATTAGCCTGATTACACAAGCTGTAATTATACGACGCTGCCTTGTGATTCACATCGCTGTCTGTGGGCAGAAAATGTGATTCTCATCATCGGCTGTTGGGGATTTTCTTGTATGTGTGTTTGTGTTTGTGTGTGTGTGTGTGTTGAGGTTTTCGATTTGGGGCTGAGAAGAGACCATTGATTACCGTTTCTGAGTGTACTCTGAGTGCCCCTCTCTCTCGCTCTCCGCTACACAAAGGCATCATGGTCCGCGGGGCGCTCGCTCTCACACGCAGCCGCATTTCTGAGCCCCCTTTGAAAAGTTCCTTAGGAACACGAGAAAAGTTCCAGCCACAGGCGCCACGCCCTCCCACTGGCCCTGCAGAAATAGGCCCATTGAGCCAGGCTGTAATCACACACACACACACACACACACACACACACACACACACACAAATCGGCATTCAGCCTCGCTCCTTCTCCTCTCTCTCTCTCTCTGGCACTTCATAGAAGCAGCCACAAAAACACAGTCATTGACCCACCAGCCAACCAGCGGCATTCACCCCTCACTGCAACATTACTCCAACCAAACATCAATACACACACACACACACACACACACACACACACACACACAGGCACTCCCTGAACACCATGGACAAATCTTCTAACACACACCCACCCTCATAAGCACACAAACACACGGCGGCGGCGTATTGTGGAGTGTGGGAGCAGCAGTTGTGTCAGAATCTCAAGGCATTTCTGGCTGACAAACACACACACACACACACACACACACACACTCCCTCTCACTCTGAGATGCATGTTTCATAAGGTCATATATAATGGAGGAGGATTCCACGCAGAGAGGCCTCGTGTATGTGTATGTGTTTGTGTGTGTGTGTGGTAGCCTTGAGATGTGGTCTTTAATCCATGTTGGATTGTCAGATTAGTGTAACAGCTGGGTCCTACATACAGATATACATCTCTTTCTCTGTATCACCCCTCCTCCCATCATACTGCTCCCCTATATTGACCAAGAGATGAGAGGATCTACAGCATTAGTTTGTGTGTGTGTGTGTGTGTGTGTGTGTGTGTGTGAGGCGGTCTCACAGCTCCAGTCCATTACACGGTTTCGGGCCAGCTGATGTGTCACTACACAGTCACGTGACCTCTATTGAGTCTGCGGCGAGTTTCAGTGTCAGCTGCTCATTTTTTGTCATGAGATACTGAGACGTTACAGGTTAAACACCCTCTGGATTCATTAATCCGATATATATATAATACTTAAGATTTCAGTCGTGGTTAACTTGGCATCACCTGTGGTTACCGTGGTAATGGCAAACTCGGTTTAATACTACAGCAAACACTCACTGAGCAGCTACTTTGTCCGAAATACGACAGAAGAGTAGCTGTTTACAGTGCAAACAAACTCGGGTTGTTTTAATAAGGAAGTCGGTCAATAATCATTTCAACCGGCGATCTGATTTCACGCCGCTAGAGCTACAACTAACAATTATTTTTTATTATCGATTAATCTGCAGATTATTTTCTCGATTGATCGTTTGCTCTAATAAAATGTCAGAAAATAGTGAAAAATGTCCATCCCAGTTTCTCAAAGTCCACGGTGATGTCTTTAAATGTCTTGTTAGGTCAAAGATATTCAGTTTAATATGATATAAAACTATATTTACTATACTATAAAACATATTTGAGAGGCTGAAAACAACATTTTCTGCCATTTCTGCATGAAAAATGACTTACTATCAAAATAGTTGGCGATTATTCTTCGGTCGATCAACTAATCCATAAGTCGACTAATCGTT
The DNA here is from genome assembly GCA_916701645.2 of Sebastolobus alascanus. NCBI lineage: Eukaryota > Metazoa > Chordata > Actinopteri > Perciformes > Sebastidae > Sebastolobus > Sebastolobus alascanus. The sequence goes on along the minus strand of CAKAOJ020000025.1, from coordinate 218,984 downwards.
GCAGCTCTACATGCTGCACATGGTGACAAAAATATCCCCCAAATTATGCTTTTATGATGCACAATCACAATCTGCCCTATATGTACAGTAAGGAATACATTGCGTTTGCGATCGCATTTGCCACATTTATTGTGAAGCAGCAGCAGTAGGAAGTGTTCGGTTTGCATTAGATGGAGCATAATACAGCTTTGATATGGGCTGCAGGAAAGTGAGGCTGATATCAATGAGATACGATTACATAACACTGGTTTACATGCATGCAATATTTCCTGTGAATCCCTAGTGGCAGACTCCACCACTTCCAACAAAAAACAACTATATAGAGAGAGGTAATTACAGACAAACGGAACAGAAAATGTATATATTGTTCGCAAAATGTCTGCTTGTGAACGACATTAGCAATCAAGTTGCTAAAAGGACAGATTCTCAAAATAATCAATGAAGGGAAACCAGATTGTATTCTATTTTTCAAGCAATTTATTTAAAGTGAACCTCGGTTTTCTCAATTTGAAGACACATCATGACCTCCATAATCAATTTTATAATAGAGGGAGGGCAGGCGGCTTTCCACTTAATGAGGATTAATCGACAAGCTAACAAATGCAAAACTGATTTAAAGTGATGCCACGCTCTGTTGAAGGTACACTGAACACTGTCATGAGTGGATTTGTGTCTATTGTTTTGCAACAGATACATGAGATAGATATTGAAAGTCTTTCTGCATGAAAATGGACTTAAATTGCATTTCAGTGATCCAGATGCTTTTTTTTTTCCTCCGCCGTGCACCTGTTCTATCCCTGCAGCTCTCTGACCGAGCCACTCACTGTACCATATACCATATTTAGCAAAAGCGTGACTTTCCGTAAGGGCATTCATCACTTAGATCATCTTTGTCCTTATAACTCAGTGGAGAAAGATAATATTAGAAAGATAATATTAGTGCCTGGATGCTTTTCAGCTTTGGTTTGGTGCTGCCCACTGAGGCAGCTTTAAGGTCCAGAGCGGGCTGGAATAACAAACTAGAGCCAATGTAATGCCATCCTCCCACAGGTTTTGTACGGGGGAACTAATACGGCCAGCGAGGCCACGATTTGGATCAGCCACGGTAGCGCTATCAGGAATTTGATCGGCGGAAAAGACTAAAAATAGTGGAGGGAGAGAGAAAAAAGTGTTTCACTCATATCCTGGCTGTTGTACACCAGCATGTTTACAGGTTTGCTCGGTGGTTGACATTCGTTGGTCACGGGGAGCACTCGCGTGTGAAAAACTGGGACAAACATGCCGGAAAAGATCTGAAATGTGTTTGGCAGGGGACTAAATCAATGTTTCTACCTTCCCACTCAGCACTACTTCCAGCAGCATGTCCACGAGGATCTTTTTACTGTTGAATAGCAGTTTTAGATGATTACATATTTCAAAACAACGTAAGCAGCACGCTTTATTTTTTGTTTAAACCCCCAAATTAGTCTGAAGGCTGACATCTAAGATGCTTTTTGTATTAATCCCCATGTAGTCTTATTTAATCCGAGACACCCATAACCACTTCCCATCTTTTAAACAGCTAATCAGTGTAAAATTGCTCAGCGGGTTTCCTCTCGCATACACAAAGTGATGCCTGCTTATGACCCCCTGCTGCAGCTGCTACTGCAGAGAATCTCTTGACACTAAATGATAATTTCACTAAAAAAAAAACCTGGAGCTCTTTTACTGGGCTTACTGCTGAAAAGCGAGGCCTGGGGGGGGGGGGTTGAAAATACTTATTATTTCACAGGAGGAGACATTCATCACAGACATTAAAACTATGACAGTAAATGTATATATTAGGGATAGAATTGGAAAATAGTTCTGATGGATGCTGAGTGGATTTTGACCCTCAGGGTGAGGATTATTATACATCATTCATTGTGTGTGAGCATTCTGCTTATTTAAAGGCACAAACCCTGATTTTTTTTTTTTTTTTTAAATATTGCCTTATAGCGTCACAGTTCGTAGTTGAGTTTCAAAGCCTCAGCAGTGAGCTGGGAGGAAATAATGGGATTCGGAAGCACAGTTAGACGCTATTAAAAAGAATGGATGCGTGACTGAATGGTGTCAGGGGGCCCCTAAGCAAGAGCTTGAAGTTTTAAAGTGACATTTTTCATTGGTGAGGGATGTATACGGTAGGTCACATCTTTAATATCTGTTGATACTAAGTCTGATCAGATATAGATTTTCATTATACTTTTGTTCATTCGCCACTAATACAGCTGCACAGTGTGTACCTAGGCTAGAGTAAACCTACTTTAAAATGATTAAAGCAGTCTGAATGTATTTGGGAGCAGAATATTCGTGCTTTAAGAGACAAAACCTGCATCACAGGTTTCCTTTGAAGGTTTACCATACAGTCATTTTGTGCTTACACGCTTTTGTATAATTTCTGTGGAGAGGAGTGTCTGTAAGTGCATTTCCATTTTTGGGGGGGGTTTACCAGAGCCCTCACGATACGATCTTATTGCTTTTTTGAACATTTTGCGATATGCTGAGTATTGCAATAAGATATATTGCGATTTATTACCTTTTTACAACGGTAAATGATGCAGTTTGTCAACATCTATTTTATCTATTAAGATATAGTTTTCACTATGACAATGGCCATGCCAGTTTTTCCTCTCCAAAATTGAGCGTAAATTTGGAGTGTTATTTAGCGTTGACATAACATGGTTGGTACCAATGGATTCCTTAGGTTTTATAGTTTCATATGATACCACTATCTTCACTCTAGCTTTAAAATTGAGCCCGCTACAACCTCTGAAAGACAGAATAGCGGCCGGGCCCACCGGCAGGCCATCTGATTGTTAAGAGGTTAATAGTTTATATAATAAAATATTGATACTTGATGTCCGTGTGTCGATACAAAATTGCCACGCAAAATATCGTGATACTACGCTGTATTGATTTTTTCCCCCACCCCTAGTTTCCATCCGCCAATTTTCATGCATTTTCAATTTGCGCATAGAAAAAGAAAAAGAAATATCTAAATACTGCAAAAAAGTTTTCACGTTTGGCTCTCAGTTAACGCCAAATGCGACAAAATGCAGTGACTTGGCGAATAAATCGAGACTTCTATGAAGCATGTGACTTAAATGTCCACTGAAGCTTCCGCTGAGGAGACGAAAACATCCGATCTGTCTTGAGCAATGTGGACTTTGTAATTTTCCACAAATGAATACGTGAAACAAACAGAAATGCTATATTTCCATCACGTGTTCCACATTGATTAACACAGGTTTGTGGTTTGACTTGCGCTCTTTTAATTTGCGCCACAAGCTGTTCATCTTGATGAACCACCTCCTAATATTCGCATAACAGTAGTGTGGATGGAAACGCGCATTCATTTGCATTTTCTTTTGCTGATTTTCTGGAAATTCTGTTAAAATTTGCTTTACATTTGGATGGAAACTTGGCTGCTGCGGATCTGCTGTGGCAGGAAAGATTGAGAGTCTTCCTCTCAAGCAGGAACACAATTGTTTCAACCAACAACAGAACTTCAACCTGCAAAATACCACAGAATACAACCAACAATGTGCAGGGAGGGGCCCTTTTATGTGTCTGTGGATTATATTTTATATATTTAGTCTCCTAGATAGACAGGTTTTCTTTAACTCCCTTGGCCGTAGCGTGCAGGTGTTAGCTGTTCACCTGACGTCACTGCTACAAGATACTGTCTCGACATCCGACCGTCTCCGTCTGTGTGTGTGTGTGTGTGTGTGTGTGTGTGTGTGTGTGTGTGTGTGTGTGTGTGTGTGTGCTACAAGGTGTCACCGAGTGCGTGAGCAGTATGACTGTGCAGAGGCTTTTCTGTGCTAATCTCTGCTGAAGGTGACAGGTGTCTTAACCAGGCCATCACCTGGTAACCTACTCACACACGCACCGCCTGCCCTCTATCTCTCTCACATCTCCTTGTCTGACTGTAAGCGTGTAAGCGTCCGGGCTGGCTGCCGTCCAACCTGCCCAGCTGCTAGGAGACGGAGAGCAGGGCGGAAAGTGAGACGAGGTGGAAAGGCAAAAGATGGAGGGAGATTAGAGGTCTCTGCTGACAGGTCCGGGGGATCCACTCCGGAAAGAAAGATGGGCGTGGAACAACAGAAAAACAATAAACGGGCTGCAGTTTTTCCTGTAAGTGTGCGAGCAGTCGGAGGGCATGTGCCAAGCAGTCTGACCGTTTCCAGATAAAGATGTTGTCAACGGTCCACTTCTGTCAGTGAGCAGCACGGCTCAAGCTCTCTCCACCTCTTATCGGTGTAGGTCGGCTCTGGAGAGGAGCAGACACAGAGACGGCCGTGAATCAGCAGCTGCTTTATGAGGCGTGGGCGCTGCACCTACAGTGAATTAAACTGCAGGGAGGTTGGAAATGTGGCCCATAAAGATCACTTTACCTCATTTTAGGGCTGATCTGGGTCTCAAATTTTCTGCCAGATGATTATTGTTTTTTTTTAGCCAGAACTGTCACGATGTGTTCAAGTGCAGGGTTGACACGTTTCACATCCAGTACTTTAGTCCAGTCGGGACACCCACATCGAAGTTTAAGCCATTCATTGCAGCAATAATACTCATTTAGTTTGGGGTGTGGCTCATGTGATGGAGCAAACATGAGCAAGCTCGACACAGACAGAGCCTGTTGTTGATGTCATGTCATCAACATATACGATTTGAAAGTGTATTGAACGTATGGCGATAAAACATCTTCTGTCCAAACAAGTGAAGCCAATGCGCAAGTGTCTTAAACCTGCATTCTTTCTAATAGCCAGCAGGGGGCGACTCCTCTGGTTGTAAAAAGAAGTCTGATTGTATAGAAGTCTATGAGAAAATGACCCTACTTCTCACTTGATTTATAACCTCAGTAAACATTGTAAACATGAGTTTATGGTCTCAATCGCTAGTTTCAGGTCTTCTTCAATACAGCATGATGTTCATTTAGTAAATTATGGTCCTATTTAGAGTCAAATAGACCATAAAGCAGGGTATGATTTAGGGCGTGGCTACCTTGTGATTGACAGGTCGCTACCAAGGCGTTGTCCGGTCTGGTAGTTGTCCGTGTGTTTGTCTATATAACATATAACTTAGAACATTTTGTTCGCCTAAAATGTCTCATTCAGCGGTTGTGCTTAGCTCCACCCTCTTGCGTCACTTCTGGTTGCAAAAAAACAAGATGGCGACGGCCTAAATGCCAAATCGAGGCTTCAAAAACGGCAGTCCGTAAACCAATGGGTGACGTCACGGTGACAACGTCCACTTCTTATATACAGTCTATGGTTTGAACTGCCTAGAAGCTCCAGTATTTGACACTCTTCTAGTCTAGAGGTTGTCAACCTGACCCTCCAGTGGGTCACAAGATAAATCTGAGGAGTCGCTTAATGGATTAGGGAAGAAGAAAAGTATTGTTCTTCCACATTGTTTATATCCATTTTTTCAGACTTTTCTTTAATCTTGCTTTTTTTTCTTGTGAAATTAACTTTCCTGTTCACTAGCAGTTGTTAAACTAACAGTGAAATGGAAGTTATAGCATCTGTATCTTCAGTAATGTGACGTATTTCCTAGTGGAACGAAATATGTGGGCTGGGTAGAGCCATGCAGGAAATTTAAATCAAATCCATGAGATTTTATTGGATCAAAAGTGGGTTCACCCTGGCACGGGCTAATGATCAAGTGGGATTTTATGCAAAGGGCGGGTTGAGCTAGTCGCCCCAAATCATATTTGATTAGAAAAATGTATGTACATGCTCCTGAGTTCAAGATGACTCATCAAAAATAAAGAAATATAAGAAAAGAGATGGATTTTGAAATAACAAATACTGGAATATACAAACGAGAGATAAGCGATAACGGAACGTTAGAACTTGGAAAAATGTCTTTTATATTTCACTGTGTCTTTCAAATTGAATAATCTAATAGATTAGAGTTTAGAGGAGAAAATATCTCTTTGGTGAAACTGCTCACGACTCGTATACAACCTGTGACATAAGTAGACTTCATTTTGAGGGGTTACAAAACAAAAAGTTTGGGATTCACTGTTCTAGTCAGCAGTGTAATGACAACACATACAGAGGTTAACTCTCTGCATCATCCTTTTTTTGACATAATATCTGTAATGCCACTTGAGAAAATATTGACATTGATTTATTCCCCTCCTGAATGAATAGGGTGGTGTGAGAAACGGACATGAAAACAAGAATACAATGGACGTGACCTCAATGTCTTTCATTGTATTCCCGTTCCCTTGTCTCCATCAACACTGTGGATGCAGTAAACGGAGGGCCGGCTAGAGGAGTGGGACTCTCAGATCGACAGTGCCAGAAAGCAGAGGGAGTATTCAAATGATTCTTCACAGTTTCTAGAGCTCAGAGATGCTGCAGCACCCGAGAACATTGCGCTCCGATAAAATCTCACATATTAAAAAGCACAATTAACGATTATTTCTCCAAAGCAGAGCTTCATCGCATCTACTAGCGGGAGCTTAAGATGCCCGTGCGTGTGCATATGTGTGTGTGTGTGTGTGCATTGTGCCGCCGCAGCCTCTCGGGTTACTGAGGAATGCATTTGAAGTCAATCACAATGAAGCTCTCTATCTGCCCAGCTCGCCCTGAAGGGGATATCAGAACTGAACCGGACCAGTCAGAAAATCATCTCCCAAAAAAAAATCATCTTTGGATCACACACACACATCTACCATCTGTGTGTGTGTGTGTTTGTGTGTGTCACGGTTTGGTGAATCAGTGTGTCTATATAACTACCTCTGCCTCCTATTGTTATCGGACTTCCTGCATCTTAGCTGCAAACGCCCATTGTTCCTGCAGACAAAACACACACACCGTGGTCTTTTTTCTCTCCCACACTCAGGCTGGTAATTGTCATATAACCTTCACACACACACACACACACACACACACACACACACACACACACACACACACACACACAAACACACAGCTGCTCATCGTCAGGTTGCTGCTGCAGTGTCGCCCCTTTAATATCACACGCTCACACACTCATAATCTGGAACAATTCAGCTCCTGTGGAATGTTAATATCTGTGAAACCGCAGCTTTGTCAGCGCAGGTATAAAAGCCAGGTTCTTGTAGCTGTAAAACGAGCCGACGCACAAACACACACACACACTGACAGAGCGGCTATAGCACACAGGATCAAATGCATAGTGCAAAGCGTGATGTCAGCTTTAGATCAGATTTCTACCTGAGTCACTGCGAATGTTGCAACAGCCCTCAGAGGACGCACCTGTGTCCGCTTTGTCAGAACATGAAAAACACAGTTTCTTCTTCTGCCTCTGTTTTTTTTTTTTTTACTTCAATTTTATGTCCCCCTTCCCCCCCATCTCCTTTTACACAAGTATACATAATTATATATTCCAACGCTCCCAGATTGTTTTAAAATGACTCCAACTGGCACCGCGTGTCTTACAATGGCAGCGCTTCATACTCTGCCAAGAACCGGGATCGCATTCAATCCGCAGATCCAGTGGAATACGGCTGTCATCTTACAGTTTCCTTTTATAACGAAATGGGGAACAAAATGCAGCGGTGGAGGGGAATCGAGGGCAACGTACAGACGATTTTGGCCCCGGGTTATGCGTGCGGTGGAGGAGAGCTCGTTGTGTCTCGTTGTGGTTAGTTAGCTATGTGGCGCAGGCAGAAAGTACAGCTGTTTATAGCTCCTGAAGCAGAGGCAAAATGCAGAGCTGGCTCGATTCGACTCCCCCCGAAATCACGTAAAACACACACACACACACACACACACACACACACACACACACACACACACACACACACACACACACACACACACACACACACACCCACGCAGGTCTGAGGGGCATTTGTGTGTGTACACCACAAACAAAACCTGTGATTATACCCATTCAGACACACACACACACACGCTGTAATTACATGCAGTGACGCACTACTGCCCGCCATACCGTGAATTCACACGTATAATATCGTCTCATAAATGAAACATGTCGAGACACAGAGGGTGGTTACACATTACTGCTAAAGGTTATGGGATAAACACATTTAAACACAACATGGGCCTCTGCAGCTACAGTATGTCCTGGAGGTTGCTGTGTGTATAGGGGGACTTGTAAAGTGGGCCCCTGGGGTGGGCTCTGGTGCCGCCTTGGGGGCGGGGTGTGTGTTTATTTAAGTATGTGTGTGTTTTTTTGGGGTCACGCTGAACTTAGGGGGCTAGCCTCGAGATAAGGAATGGGAGTTTGAGATGAAAGGAAATTGGGGCGAGGACGGGGATATACTGGCACAGAGTTAGTGGATCCAGAGCGGGGGGGGGGGAGACGACGGGAGGGAGGGACAGATAGAGAGAGGGGGGGAGCTGGAGGAGCAGACTGTTTTGATGTTGGTTTTTTAGGGTTGTTTATTTGACGTTACGTAACACCTTTGCTTATGTAGCTCAAGCTCTTACATGTGTGCGAGAGTGTGTGTGTGTGTAAGTGTGTGTGTGTGTGTGTGTGTGTGTGTGTGTGTGTGTGTCGAGCAGCTTCTCACTAGGAGATGGGAATTTCTGTGAAAGGCAAAGGTTGCCCATAGCAACGGCCGTCATTGTAAAACCGAACCTTGGAATACAACACACACACATTTGCACCAACTGAAACGTCTTTTCAGTACTTTTCGGCACTTTCTTGGTTCAAGATCACCGGGCCTTCACACACACTCTTTCACACACATTTAAGCTCGAAGCGTGACGCACACACACACACACACACTCTCGTCCTTCCGCTTTGTGAAGCCCATATCCTCGGTGCGTCAGGGCTCCAAACTACTTCAAGTCAATTTCATTTTCAGGAGGTACATATAGCGTTTCAGCTCCACCTCATGCTGAGATGTGATGGACTGAGATGCTCGGGTTTCTAGATTCCATTATGCTTTTATTGGCTTTTAAAGGCATCAGGTTTCTTCTGTCTGGAGCCGGGGAGGAGCCTCTGCTTATATATGTGTGTGTGTGTGTGTGTGTGTGTGTGTGTGTGTTCAATTAGCATCACACAGGCCGAGCAAAGACACAGCTCTATAGGGCCTCAGGATGGGCTTAAGATTGCTGAGGAGATAAGTTTGTTTTGGTCACATTTTCAGCAGTGGACTGACTGTTTTCCAATACCTGGAGCAAAACTGAGCCCTTTGTTCTTGGCATTGCAACATCGAACTACTTAGTGTGTGCTGAGCTGAATCTAGGCACAAAATGCAGTGATGGAAGAAGTGTTCAGCTCCTTTACTTAAATAAAAGTAGCAATACCACACTGTAAAAATACATCACAATTTAAAAAGTTCTGCATTTAAAATGTTACCTAATGGTACAGAATAATCTAACCAATATTGTTATATTAACAGCTTAAAGGAGCAGTGTGTAACATTTCAACATGAGCCTTTCATGTTTTTACGTTACCTGAAGGCCACCGTAGTTCTCCGACACGCTTGTGAAACTGTGGTACCACCAGCTGTCGTCTGACTTCCGTTGTTCCTAAAGTAGTGTTATTATGGTAAGGATGACCTCTGAGCGAGGCGACCGGCGTTACCACGGTTTTGCACTCGGCGGCTCACGTTACCGCAGTCTTTGAAAGTGGAGGTGTGGTTGCAATCTGCAACCACACCACTAGGTGCCGCCAACTCCTACACACTGTCCCTACTCATTCAGTACTTCAGTAAAAGTACAGAATAATCAATCTAATCAATATTAGTATGTTATATGTTGTATATATGTTAAGGTATATTACTGAACAACAGACTACTACTAGGGGTCGCTCGTAGTGATGAAGTGTCGAAATAAAAGTACTCATTATGCAGAATAGCCCCTTTCAGAGTGTTGTAATATTTTATATTATTATACTGAGTTATTATTTCTAATGCTATAATATGTTTGGTAGTTTAATCTGTAACAGTGCTTCATATTTTGTATATTCTGTATTTTTTTTAATTTATTTTTTTACATTTTTTCATTTTAGCTTTAATAACATATTACAGTACATTACAAGACAGCACAGTATAAGACATCAACGAACAAAACAGAACAAAACGCAAAGACAAGACAAAAAATTGGGGGAGGGTGGGAGGGGGGAGAACCTGTCATGATTGGCAATGTTGAGGGGGTACATAGTGGGTTATTTTGAGTTATTGTGTTTGATCAAAACTGTGTGGGATGGTATAGAGGGGAATCAGCTCTGAATGTACTGCAGAAAAGGAGACCAGGTGTTGTTGAATGAGGTTAAGTTGTCCTTTAGGGTTGATGTGAGTTGTTCTAGATTAGAGTGGTCGGTTAGCAGATTGAGCCAATGGATTACTAATAATTTAGTTCTGTCTTTCCAGTATCTATATTGTATATTCTGTATTTAAAATCTTAATCTGCAACGTAACCAGAAACCGTAGCTGTCAGATAAGTGAACTGAAGTAGAAGTATGAAGTAAAATAAAATATTCAAACAAAGTACCTCATTATTATACAGTACAGTACTTGAGTAAATGTACTACAATAAATTCTACAATGAAAAAACATTTAACATACTCAATAGAGAAACAGTATATTTCAAAATGAGATGTATCTACGTGAAATAAATTTGGCTGCAAATACTTGAAATAGACGCTACAAGTACAGTTGCAGTACTCCTTGAAACATGTCTTGAAACAAAGTGTGGTAGTAGTACTGTAGTACGAAACGTATCTTGGCGCTGCAGTACGGGCGGTGTCTCTTAAGTGCCTGCATTTGATAGCAGTATTAGATGACCCTGTGTGATGGGTGAGTGCTAAAGTGTGTGTTTAAGCATCGCAGGGATGTGGGATTGAGGTCAAGAGAAACAGAGAGAGAAAGAGAGATGAAAGAGATGAATGAAGAGAGAGGAGGGATCAGCCCCAAAGTGACCGGAGGCTGAGGTCACTCACTTCAGAGGTTCAACCCCCCCAGAATGATCCACGACTAATCTCTCTTACCTGACCCTGACAGAGGTCTCGCTTTCCCCTCACAATGTATGTGAAATAGGCCTGGATTAAGGTGATGAGCAGGGAGGACGCTGTGAAGAGATCCACAGACATTTTTAGCCACGCTAGCTACTTTGGTTTATGACCAAATATCTGCAAAACTAATGACATTAATGACTTTCTGTTTAGCGCTTATTAGCAACTGTTAAACTAAAGGTGGAGATGCACCAAATCCGTTGACGTAGGCTGTGTGAAGTCGATGGATCCTATTCTTTTTCTACGGAGAGCAGGAGATGCACGTTGAGTGATGATACAGTTTGCCGGGGCTGGCGAGTTGACTGACCAGTCACCGTATCTGAATTTGCATAATCATGACTCTACCTCAACTTTATGCAAATTAGGTGCCTTCCATCGCAAGGCAGCGAGCTCACGAAAATCCGATCAAACAGTCAAACTTGGCAGCGTTGATCAAATATGAATCAATATTCTGTTACTGTAATGCCTATTTTTGCTGTATTTCTGTACTGTTTAGCTGTAAAATGAGAAAGTTTATCACCCGGCCGCCATGTTGAAAACAGTCGAGCCAAACCCAAGCACCGCCCATCGGCCAGAGCACACCCAACCGCTTTGGGTTCCACCACGTCTTTCTGTTTGTTGGCCAGATTTGGTGTATCTCCACCATTAGATGGTGAACATGGCAAACATTATACCTGCTCAACATCAGCAGGTCAGCATTGTCACTGTGATCATGTTAGCATGCTACAGGTAGCATTTAGCTCAGCTTTAGTACAGCCTCACAGAGCTGCTAGCATGGTTGCAGACTTGTAGATTAACAATTTAATGCAATTAGTTGATTGATTAACTGATAGACTAACAGTTAATGGAAGAAATATGACTAACCTTCTCTTGTTCAAGCTACTCAAATGTGAGGATTTGGTGGTTTTCCCTGATTTATATCGTTGGAAACTGAATATTTGGGGATTTTATACTGTTGATCAGACAAAATAAGACATTTGAAGACGTCACATTTGGTTTTGGGAATGTGAAATGAGCATTTTTCACTATACATTTTATAGTCCAACAATTTTTAAAAAATATATTGTTATTGGGGTTGTCCAAACTAAATAAATTAATAAAATAGTCAGTCTTGGCAGCAAGTATACAGTATACCATCAAATGATTATGCAAGTAAATAAAAAAACACAGTAATTAAAACAGACGTGAATATACAGATGTTACAGTAATTAAAATTTACAGAAATCTTAAAGGTCACATTGGCTACTACACGTTATAATCTTATTCCAGTTGTCCCGCCCCCACCCGGGTCTTTAGCTTTATTGATCATTACCAACATTTATAGATATATAGTCTAACAATTATTTGATTAATCAAAAAGAAAATTGTGAGTAGCAGCCTCGGTTCGAAAGCTAACTGCTTCTCAAAACTCTGCTACTTTACAGGCTGAGCATCACTTGTAACTGACACGTAAGCAGAGACTGAATGAAACCCCTCTCTCTCCTTAAAAGCTTTGATGTTCTTCTGCCAAAATCCCAGCTTTAGATCAACTCATTAAATATGCTCCTCCATGGAGCCGCAGACAGACAGATGTTACCCTGTCCACCGTAAAGCTCCCTGCACCTCCCGTGTGCGTGTCCGTGTGTGAATGTAATCTGCCAAAGTGGTTTCTCTATTCAAATGAAATGACAAACAGCTCAGTCATTCACAATGAACAACTCTAATCTCTATCATCTCTGTGTCTCTTACAGGGACAGACTTGGTCGCCGTCTATCGATGACGAAGGCTCGACGAGAGACGAGTTCTACGACGATGAGGACCTCTACTCGGGCTCCGGCTCTGGCTGTAAGTGTGTGTGTGTGTGTGTGTGTGTGTGTGTGTGTGTGAGGTTACACACTCATGCCCTCGTTCTTTCAAACTCGACAGCTGCTGGGTTTCAATCTGCTGACCCTGAAGACCCCACCCCCCCTCCTCCGTGTCCTCGAGTTATGGTCGCTCTGGTTGCCAGACTCACATGCGGGGAGGCCACGCACACACAATCACACAATGCAAACACACCACTTGGCTCGACAGACAGGTTTTGATACAGATTTATTGCACCTTTAAACACAGACACGCCCTTACAAACAAACAGCAACCCGGGCTCTAGTTCCCCCACATCTTATTTTGCTCTAATCAGATTACAGTCCACACAGATTAGGCAGTTGTGTGCACCTATCTGTGAGCGTATGCCTGCGTTTGAGTGAGCTGGCTGTCTGCGTGTGTAGGAATTACCTACTTAAAGTAAATCACGTTGGTGTAATTCAGGCTGATTTTCTGATCTGGCAGTTGAAGCTTGAGCGTGGCTCTCTTTATTAAGCATGACTCAATGAGGGCTGCCCTCAGTTTAGCCACTGCGCTAGTGGTGAGCGCGCTCAAAATAAACTAGAAAAGTGCATTCAGTAGAGTGCTGATCTCCGTCAGGTGCGTCTCCAGCGACCACTGCCATAATGTCTGATTGAATACAAAACACAATTGCTACCTGTTTAGACTGCAAGTGTATCAGACACATATTTCACTTGCACGTCTCACGCAACAGATACGCTCTCATTTTAATCTATGCAGCTGTCTGCACCGGCTCCGTGCAGCTAGCCCACGCCAATAACGTTATGGGTTTAGAATAGTTAATTACGTATTGAAGATGAAGGGGACCAATGATGATGTGGGAGGGATGGATTAAAGGTTCGGAAGGAGGATGAGGGTTGAGTGATGGAGGGATGAGGCGATGAAGGGTAACGCCCGGGCCAGACTGGGCCAGAGTAGTTAAAGAGTAGTGAAGAGTTGGCAGTAAATGACGGTGTAAAGTAGTCAACAAAATATGTTTTCAAAAAGTGTGAATAAATCAGCACAAAAAATATTAAGATGCGAGATTAACTGTGGACAGACAGACAGACAGACAGACAGACAGACAGACAGACAAAGAGATGCACGCGCACACACACACACACACACACACACACACACACACACACACACACACACACACACACACACACACACACACACACACACACACACACACAACCGAATACATAATCTCCTGGCGGAGATAATAATTACAATTCAGAGCAGGAGAGTGCCGCAGAGGCTTCCCCTGTGGTTGAAACAGCAGCCCGGCAAAATTGCTTTATCTCAAACCGTGTCACAGAGCCGTCTGATTCCAGAGGAAAAGCTCATTTACAACAGACGAATGCGCATTTTGTGTCGCTGCCGCGTCAAAATGTGGCATTTTGAGGCGTCTGATAAGTTTAACAGAGGCTGCATTGTCGGAGTCCATATTTCGATATCCTCTCCAGCTCCTCTGTCAGCCTTCATGTCTTTGAGCCCGTAAATTCAATTTGTTTCTCTTTCAACCCGAGGAGCTTCACTGCTATAACAAAATGAAAGGTGGTATAATACTATTATGAGATTTAAGAAGAAAATGGATTAGTGGACCCCATCGTCAGTACCCTCTCTTCTCCTCTCAGACTGTGTCCACACTAAAAGTCAACTAATTTTGACAGCGCTTTTTACCTCAGCTCTTTAGGTCATTTTCGTAAAAATCCACACTGTGAAACGCCAAAATTAAAGGAAAACCGTTCTTCTTCATCTTCAGTCGGCCAGCAACAAAACTGCACATCACAGCCAACACCTTGTCAGGAGAAGGACAGACAGCCTCGTCTCAGTTGGTTAAACCTCCGTTCTGCTCCACATGTTTTAATATAACCAAACTCACAATTTACTGTAGTTGTTCCCATTTACATATTTTTCTGTTTGTGTTGTCAGACAGCTAAACGAGCAGAAAATAGCGATTTGATCGCGCCTGTGATTGTCGCGCTGAGTTGTCAATAAAACCACTTTATGATCCTGAAGTCATTTGACAAAACAAGCAGAGCTGCGCTGCGTGATTGGCTGTATTGACATTTAAGATGACAGGCGACAGACAGTTGTTTTCTTAAAGGAGAACTGCACCGACTTCACAAATAAAGGTCAGTTTACTAGTCACGAGGAGTACTCAGACTGTGTCAAGTCTGGAAAAATAACCCTGATAATGTCATAGCTATGTCAACAAAGGCCTCAAGGAGCGTGGAGTTTAAAAGATGTTTGTGTTTGCCACGCAAGGAGGCTCTCACGAAAAAGATGATATTGGTTGCATTATGGGAAATGTAGTTTCCAGCTTTTTTGGAGCTTGACTCATATAAGCGACTAAAAGTAAGGATATCTCGGCGTCTGCTGTACAGATTTTGCCCATTCTTTTTTTAGCCTGTGCATTGTGCAACCTTATTGAAGTGCAATACTAAAGTGCTTTACTGCCCCTTTAACTTTACTACCACACAGCCCTCAACCAGGCTTACATCATCGTTTATCAAAAGCTCAGTTTTCCCTGCTCACACTTAGGGAGTTTTTCATATTAGGTACGATTGATTCGTAACATGCCCAAGTACGCTTAACCCACTGAGCTACTGCCGCCCCTATTGCCTACTATTGATTATATTTGGAGACAAGAACGGGGCATCATGGAAGGCTAGTGGTCTTTTTGTGAACACGTAACGGCAACATCCCTGGTTTGAATCCAGCCTGGGGCCTTGTGTGTCTCCATCTCCATCTCTCTGCCCTCAAATTTCCTCTCTGATGCAAAAATGCCAAAAAAATAATCTTAAAAAAATCACTTCCAATTTTTTATATAGTGCACTATATTTACTATACTTACGGTGTGAAATTTATGCGTGATTTCGCGTCCACAAAAATCTCCACAGTGAAACGAAACAAGCAGTGTCCCACAGTGCAATGCGTCACATTTGATAGATCCTAAAAAAATACAATCGTGTAACAGTACACCTGTTAGTGATGATGCAAAGTGAAGGTGACTTATAAGTGTCTGAAATCTCAATTTAGAGCTCAGCAGAGAGTAAATTAGTGAGTGTTTGTTATATAGGGAGCAGTGAATGAGTGTGCAAGGGATTGATTTCAGTTTCTGATTTACTGTGCGAGTGTGTGTGTGTGTGTGTGTGAGTGTGTGTGTGAGTGTGTGAGTGTGTGGGCGGGTTGAGTGATGAACGGGATGTGTGACTGAGAGAGATTTTTTTTAAATTTTTTGACTCCTCTGCTTGTTATTTTTATATTAAATCATTTTTTAATTCAAAATCCTCTCTTTTGCTCTCCAGTTCCTGAGATCAGCGTGAGGCCGACATCGGCGGGCGTGTCCTTCACCACAGAAGAGCCCCTCATCCTCTCCACCACCCAGGCCACCGGCCCCGCCCCCTCCGCCTCGCCTGCGGCTGAGCCGAGCCCCATCCCGGAGGAGGAACCCACCGCCACCCCGCTGCCCACCGAGGCCGATGGAGAGAGCGGTGCATTCTGGGAAAAAGAGAAAGAGCTGGAGAAGGAGAGAGAGAAGGAGTTAGAGGAGAGAGAGAAAGAACAAGAGAGGGAACTGGAGGAGGAGAAGGAGAGGGAGAAGCAGCTGGAGAGGGAGAGAGAGAGGGAAAGGGAGAGGGAGCGGGTCCGAGAGATGGAGAGAGAGAGGGAGAAGGAGAGAGAGCGCGAGCGAGAGAAGGAACGCGAGAGAGAGCGAGAGAAAGAGAGAGAGAGGCAGAGAGAGCGTGAGCTTGAAAGAGAGAGAGAGCTGGAGCGAATCAGGGCCGCCGCCGCTCAGACAACCGCCGCCCCACGATCCCCCGCAGCCGTCCCCGTGGTGACCACCAACCCGGCAACCAGCCCCGCAGAAAGTGCAGCGCCCTCTGCCGGTTCGGATGACCTGAGCACCACAGAAGAAGAAGAGGACGTCTACCTGTCACCTGAACCCACATTTTTCCCAGGCTTCGACATGGAGACCACCACAGAGGAAGACGCGTCCACGACAGCAGAGACCACGCCTGAGCCCACAACAGCTGTACCTACTACCAAAACCACCGCCGCCACCAGTGTCAAGACCAGGGTCACCTTCAGGCCCAGGGTTCCCATGATGACAACCACTCAGGCGGTGCCGACAGAGAATACGAGCCGCCCACAGCAGCCCACAATTATTACTCAGGTGAGATTGAAGTCAATATAGAATAGTGTCGCATGGATGACGTATTTTTGTAGGCCAACCAGGAAGTTAACATCGCACCGGTTCCCTCGACAAAAAGCCCATGGGATTTTTCCACTGGGTTTTGGATTATTGCAGAAAATAAGCTCTGTGGCAAACAAACGTTTATGATACTTACACGTTTTGTTCAGCAAGATAATCTGCACAAGCGAATACCACTTTTATGATTTTTGAAGCGTGAATGCCATCACCAGAAGTAAAAAGCTAACGTTAGGCTATAAACGAACTACACCACGGTCGCATCAGTGCGAGTATACACAACGAGGCTGTAAAGGCGGACGAGTCAGACCCATAAAGGCTTCAAAATTCACAAGTGGGATTATTCATGATGTATTTTATATCGAAGAACAAAACATCTCTTCAGCTTGTGTTAACCACACCCCATATTTCGGGCAACTAAAAACCCATTAAAAAAAAACCATTGACTTCCAGATGATGGAACTAGAAGTGCTAAAATGCTAACTCGTTTCCAGGTCATCAACCTCCACAAGAAAACACCAAAGTCAACAGCAGGGATTATTTTTCGTATTGTTAACAAATCCCACGAAAAGACCAAAAACCAACAACACATAAGTCAGCTTTATACTTTCACTACTTATGATTGGATTTGAATCAGGAACTATTTGATCAAAGAATAAGTGAATAAGGTCACAAATATGACCAAGGATTCACATACAAGCTTTTTCAATACTCTGTACTAATGCGCTCATTTTGGTCGGCACCAATAAACTATTCAGGTTTGATACCCAACCCTTCTCCTGACAGCTTAATTATTTACAGGCCGCAGTCATTTCTCTGATTGGTGTGCTTCTGTTTATTTGCAGCCGTCCTGCATTAAAGCGTGATGCATGTCTGGTTTTCCACATTGTAATTAAGCTGCCACATTTTATGAAGTGTGTATATGCGTTTGGACAATATGCAACTTTCCACCAATCGGAACATACAGAGAGGCTCATTGTTTCGGAGGCGAACATGTGCCATGGAAAGTTCTCTTGTTTGGTTTGGATTCCGTGTAGCGGCTCCGTGGAACAAATGTGATTACATCAAATGTAAATGTTCCCGTCGTTAGTCTCACTTTTCTCTCTCTCTGTCTCAGGAGGGTAACAACGAGGCGGGCGCTGCAGGTCCGAGTGGAGATTTCGAGATCCATAACGATCTGGGTCGAGGTGTGATGCCGGTGGATCCTGATCTGATCGGCAACACGGTGGACGGAGGAAGCTCTGCCGCCCAGTTGCCACAGAAGAACATCCTGGAGAGGAAAGAGGTCTTGATAGGTAGGAACGTCTGCCCGTAAAGTTAATGTTTTTGTACATTTGTCTGTCAAATAAACCACCTCTTAGATCAACAGCTTACGTTTCCCCGTTGCTTCCTGTACTCTTTCCCTGCTTTGTGGGAGCTGCTAAGATAAACTTGCATCACCTCGCGTTCACGTAGTGCAGATTCATCACGATAAGTGAATGTGCTACTTAGCCCCGTTTGACCCGTTGAGAACAAGCAATCCTCTTCTTGGGTTATCCAACCCCTCCTTTTTTCTCCCCTCTTTTACCCATCATTTTCCCCTCTGGGTAAATCCAATTTCTTTTCAAGTGCCCCCCTCTCTCCTCATCCCAAAGAGCTGTTGTAGAAAGTGAGGCAGCAGCCAACTTGCCTGACCTGACTGGCTCTCTGTCTCTCCTTCAGCTGTTCTGATTGGTGGACTGCTGGCGGTGGTTTTCGCTGATTTCCTGTTCATCGGTAAAGAGCAGGAGGCAACAAACTTTAGACTAGACTGTCTGTATGATAGAACCAAATCACAGCTGTTCATGTCAGACTCATACGTTCATGTATAGTGCTGCACATGTACATTAGACACTGTTTTCACTTTCACCTGTGGGAGTTAAAGAACACGAGATATACAGTGATTTGCAGATATTTTCCATCTTTGACTTTTCACACTGATTCAGAAGACTTTTTTCTGCCAAAGTTATGACGAAGTTTGTCAGTAAATAAAGGTGAAATAGGAATTCTGCAATTGTTTTAAGTTTTGATGAATGAAACAATAACATTTCCATTTCAATCAGGCTTATTTTTGCCCAAGCCAAATATTTCAGATCAAATGGTACTTTGATTTCTGTTGTGTTTCCTTCATAAAAAACTATTGCAATTCTGCCTTTCACCCTCCCCAAATCTACACAATGTTTCACAGAACTGTGCGTCAATATTTTAACAAGACTGATGCTGCATTCACACCAGATCAGGCGCTGTGGCGAAGGGTTGTGCGGATGTCATGGCGAGTCACTTTAATGGCCTATTGACTGCAAGACGATTAATATCTTTTGTTCCCTCATGGCTGGGTTGTAAAGCTCTGGATCACCGGTTACGTGATTGGCCACCACAGCGTGACTTCGGTTTGCGTTTCTCCAAAATGTTCTACCGCAGGCTGCTGCGGCCACCACAGCCGCAGCCGAATCGACTACCCCCATTCAAAATGAATGGGAAAACTCACACAGATCTGTGTGAATGCAGCCTAAATCTAACAAGACCAAACTGGGCCCTTCTGTGTGGAGTCTGCATGTTGTCCCACAGTCCAAAGACATGCAGGTTAGGTTAATTGCTGACTCTAAATTGCCTGTAGGTGTGAATGGTTGCCTAGCGACCTGTCCAATGGCTCCAGCCACCCGCAACCCTGTAAAGGATAAGCGGTTACAGATAATCTATACAGCCATGCTATGAGACTGTGGCCTTATGGATTTACGGACAAGTAGTTCATCATGCCTTTTTTTTAATGAAAAACTGCAAATGGTGCACTTGAAAGAGTGAAATTAATATTTCTCATGTCTAATATCACAATTCTCTTCCACAGTAAAATCAGGGATGGCAAAAGTACACATTTATGCACAGTGTAACACAAAAACGGCACAATCTGAATATGAAATTCTAGCTAATCTCAAATTTTGGCATAGCCATGTTACACCTAAACGCAAGACGAAGGCTTGATGCCGAAATGCATCAAAGTTTGCTTTTAGGTCTAATATGACCATTCCATTACAA
The DNA here is from genome assembly GCA_916701645.2 of Sebastolobus alascanus. Classification (NCBI taxonomy): domain Eukaryota; kingdom Metazoa; phylum Chordata; class Actinopteri; order Perciformes; family Sebastidae; genus Sebastolobus; species Sebastolobus alascanus. The sequence goes on along the minus strand of CAKAOJ020000025.1, from coordinate 198,862 downwards.
TAAAGTAGGGCTGTCAATCGATTAAAATATTTAATCACGATTAATCTCAAATTAATTGCACATTTCTTATCTGTTCAAAATGTACCTTAAAGGCATCAATATTGGGAGTGGGCAAATTTTCATTCACATATCTTGAGGTCAGAGGTCAAGGGGCCCCCTTTGAAAATGGCCATGCCAGTTTTTCTTTGGCAAAATTTAGCGCAAGTTTGGAGCGACAAGTTAGTATGACATGGTTGGTACCAATGAGATTAAGATTCCTTAGGTTAGGTCTAGTTTCATATGATGTCAGTATCTTCACTCTAGCTTTAAAACTGAGCCTGCTAAACATCCAAAAGAGTGATTGCATTAATGCGTTAAATAAATTAGTGGCGTTAAAACGAATTTGCGTTATTATGTCGTTAACTTTGACAGCCCTACAATAAAGGCATTTTAATTGTTTTAAAAGAGAGTGCCCAGGAGTTTTCTCGTGATTTTTGTGTCTACACGTATCTTTATCCAAAGAGCACCTCAAACAAACTGAGTCCAGGAAGCGTTCCTAACCAAACATTTCTTAATTTCGAATTTTTAGTAGATTTAATTACAAGAAAATGTTGTGAAAAGTCAAGAGTGGCGAATACTCTTCCAGTGACAGTGCACAGGGAAAAGTTATGTTATTTTAAATACCCCAGCCTGTGTTCTCTGATATTGGCAGTAATGGAATAAACAAAGCAAACACCTCCCACACAATGAATGGAAACAAAGTGTTCCTCAAGCATTTTGGAAAATAAACGGTTCGTTCTCCGTTTTGGCATAAATACCAATTAGTTTAACGAGGGAAAGTTTTTTTTCTTCTTCTTCCCATTTGATAACCACACAGTAATCTATCGCACGCAGCAAGAGTTCATTAGCGATGTGTGCAGAGGAAGGTGGTGAAATGCAGCTGCTGCGGATCGGTTACACCGGCCCCATCGGGCTAAACTACTATGTAGCACTGCGGGGCTGCAATTTAGCACAAAGCTGTTGGCAACCCGGAACGTATGTTGGCACATTCAGGCTCATCAGTCTTTACTTAGCAGTGAGGTGATAGTGATGCTGTGGTAGCTTCGCTCTGCTTTTAGACTAGGAGTGTTTGATGCAGCGCGTGTTTGTAGTTATGTAGTCTGCTGCAGGATGTAACAGTAATGGTGTTTTTGAGTGTTTTTAAGATCTGTAATGTTCTGTTAAGAGCCCTTTCTTTCTGTCTTCCTGCAGCGGTGATAGTGGGAGGAGTGGTGGGCGCCTTGTTTGCGGCCTTCCTGGTGATGCTGCTGGTGTACAGGATGAAGAAGAAGGACGAGGGCAGCTACACGCTGGAGGAGCCCAAACAGGCCACCGTCACCTACCAGAAACCAGACAAGCAGGAGGAGTTTTACGCATAACACTCGTATGCCAGAGAGACGCACCGCACACCGAGGGAGAGAGAAAGAGCGAGAGAGAGAAGAGAGAAAGATACTCTAAGCCCTCGTCCTCCTCCTTTTCTTCTTCGTCGCCTCCCTCCTCATCTGCTCGCCTCTCCTCATCCCTCTCTCCTCTCGTCTCCGAAACACTTGAGAGCGCCTCTCTCTCTCTCTGCGGACTTGGGAACTTTTCTTTTCAATGAAAACGAAAAAGAGGACGAAAAAAAAAAAATGAAAAAAAAAAAAAATACAAATATATTCTGAAAAAATAACACATACACACGAGATGTTTTTAAAGTAAATGTTGTTATTAATATTCTACAGATTCTCTTGTTCTGTATGTAATGATATGATTATTTTGTAAGAAAAAAACAAAACAAAACACAAGCTCTTAACCTGTGTTGTCCAGCACAAAACAAAAGAGTTCCTCCTCTGTTTTTATGGAGCAAAAGGCTGAAAAGAAAGAGGAGAGGGGCGAGGCGAGCCGAACGAGACACAAAAGAAAACGAGAGCGATGGGCTCGACTCGGCCCCTCACCCCCCGAAAAACACACAGAGCGTCTGGTTGGCCGCACAGAGCCCAGGGTCAAAGGTGAGAGGAAAGGTCTCTTTTGTGCCTTCCATCCCTCTGGTGCTCACAGACACATACGCACATCCATACCGCCACATAAACACACGCTTACACACATGCACATGCATACACACACTTGTATCTGCTTGAAGGTGGCTCTGACCTCTCTCTCTGTGCTCGGCCAACCAGAAAACAGCGCTCAGCCCTCGGTGTGTTTCACAACGTCGAGGAGCCGCTGTGGAAACGTCGGCTGGTCGGATAGAGGGTTGCTCACTCTCGCGGCCGTTCGGCTCCTCTCTAAGCTGTACAAAGACTAGTTACGGATAGTAATAATAACCAATAATATATCAATGTTTTGGGCTGGATGGTGAAAAATAATAATAATAATAATACCGTAATAATAATAATAATAATAATACTTAAACAGGAGGATGTGTATTTAGCAGTTTTAAAAAAAAAGAAGTTTATATGTAAATATCAGCGTATCCTTTCTGGCATCACTAATCATCTGCATGATCATGAAGAGTTTTTATTCATCACAACCGTCATCACGTTAGATGAGCTGTGCTCTCGTCAGCCACACACACACACACACACACACACACACACACACACACACACTTACACACACAAGTGCAGACATATAACTCTGCATTTAAATACACCACACAGACTTTAAGTATACTGTCCTTCAAACACATATCAAACCCATCATCATCATCACCATCGTCATTCATCGTGATAGTCATCACTTGTGATACGAGCAAGATCAGGTGGTTTCAATATGTTATTGATTTGTTATCGATCAGTTGCCGGTTGGTTTAACGTTTGGTCTGTTTGTGTAAAAGCACAACTAGTCATCACGTCATCCGATACCCCCCCCCCACACCCACACACGCACCTTTAGCATGCCTCACTTTGTTTTTCTTCCACCATTGGCTCTCTGTTTGGGGATGGGAGGGGCCTCTGGGAAGGTGAGAGGGGCTTTAATGAAAAAGTGTGAATCCACGCAGGGAAGTTGCTCCCACGTGCGCTAACTCGGTCAAAATCATAACTTCTGTCATTAAAGCTTTGGTTATGAGAGGAAACTTTGAGTTAGTGTTAACGGGGTCAACTCTCTGTTGGACTCTTTTCTGGGGAGGGGACAACGAGGGGGGAGGGGGGGGAAGGGGTTCGGGTTTGGGAGGGGGAACGTGAGGAGGAGGGCTGTGCTTCTATCTAAGAGATTGTAACAATAACCACACCAGTGCGACTGGGCTAGTAGCTTCTATTATACTCAGTACTGTAGAACAAAAATGCATGGGAGTCAAAACTATACTAGTCTGGGTGTGTGTGGATGCCTGTGTGTGTGTGTGTGTTTCTGAAAGAGAAGAGGGGTGAGTTAAAGCTGGAATGTACTGTGGTCGAGTGTGTGTTTACCTACCCCAGCAGTTCTCACGCTCTTCCACAGACAGGTAACACACCTCTTCCACTCCTGTGTGTGTGTATGTCGCCTGCCCCCTCGCCGATATGTGTGTGTGTCTACACCTCATCTAAACGCCACCTGTGTGTATGTGTGTGTGTGTATGCTTCACCTTGGTATTTCACAGCAGACTCTTGTGTACACTGACTAGCCTGTCGACGTGAGTGTGTGTGTGTGTGTGTGTGTGTGTGTGTGTGTGTGTCTGCGAGTGTTTTCGTCTGTTCACTGCTGAATGAGGGGCAGCTGGTCCCTCACAGTGGCTTTCACACACACTGACTGTGTCTTTTCACTGTCCGACTGTCTGCCTGTCTGTCTCTCTTCCGCAGGACAGACGGACGGACAGACAACACGCCACTTTCTCACAGGCAGGAATGATCTTAACACGTACTGTCTTTTTTAAAGTGACTGTCAAAGTGTAAACATGTGTGTTTGTACCCATCTAAGCCTGCGTAGCCAAATAAGACGTGTGTACGATTGTGTGTGTGTGTGTGTGTGTGAGAGAGAGGGTGAATTTGTACGTGTGTGAGTGTAGGTATGCGTGTGTGTGTGAAGCCCAACGGAGGCTACACTACTCTATGTTTGCTGTTCCCATTCCTGTTTTTATACATTTGCATTTTTTTAAGGCTGAGTTTCTGTCATTGGCTGAGTGAGCGAGAGGAGGCGGATCCTCCACGCCACCGCCCTGTCACTAATCTGCCACTCTGTTCCAAATAAAAAAACCTGGTTGGGTACATCTGTCCTCTCTTGTCTTTTTTTTTTTTTTAAGTGGATAAATCAAGAAAACCTGTAATTTTCCACTCTGCCGTTGGTGTCCAGTCTGCTCTCAATAATACATGAGCTGCTGGCAGGTGGACTTTACTACTTTTGGAAAGAGCCAGGCTAGCTGTTTCCCCCTGTTTCCAGTCTTTATGCTAAGCTAAGCTAACCGGCTGTAGCTGGTATCAATCTTTTCATCTGACTTCTTTTTTGCATTTTGTAAAATGTCGAACTATTCCTTTAAGTTCAGTGCACACACCAGACAACACAATGCAGCTTCATTATATGAAAGAAACCTAGAAACCAACCAGTACCCCTGTCCTGGAAAAAGCCGATCCCAGCTGACATCGGGTGAAGGCGGGGTACACCCTGGACAGGTCGCCAGACTATCACAGACTGACACATAGAGACAGACAACCATTCACGCTCACATTCACACCTACGGGCAATTTAGAGTCAACAATTGACCTAACCTGCATGTCTTTGGACTGTGGGAGGAAACCGGAGTACCCGGAGAAAACCCACGCTAACACGATGGAGAACATGCAAACTCCACACAGAAGGATCCCAAGCCGGATTCGAACCTGGTGTGAGGCGACAGTGCTAACCACTGTACCACCGTGTCGCCCTAGTTGTGCTAATTCCCTCACAAAATGCACCATTAATTAAATTACCAAAACCAATTAACATGTAGTGAACCTGGGAATTTGTGGAGCCTCTAGGGGTCAAAGTAATCCATCTTTGTTCATTAATATAATTATGACTTGTCCAGGGTGTACCCCACCTCTCGCTCCATGTCAGCAGGGACAGACTCCGGCCCCCTGCGCCTCGCTGGAGAACAAGCGGCTTGAGAATGGATTGAGGCACTTTAATACATTACTGAATAAATCACGAGAATATTACATTTTAGGAATCTCATACTGTGGTGAAAAAGGCTTTTCTCTAAAATAAAGAATGTGGCTATGTTGGAGAGCACAGAGAATTGGAGAGGAATGAATTATAAAATCAAAATATTGTCAGAATGCCCTGTTGACCTTTTTATTATCTCCAAATGTACCTGCAGTTTTCAGAAAAGCAGTTTATGTACTTCAACTTGAACTTTTCAACACAACTAATCCAGATTCTACTTGAGTAACATTTAAGTTAAGTACCATTGACTTCATCAATAATCTCTCCAGCCCCTAATTAAAGCTGCAGTTTGTAACATTTCTACATAAATTAACTTCACTGACTGAAAAAAAACACATTTCTTACTAAAACTCTCCTGGTATTTACCCTCTGAGCAATCAACAGATATCAACATTGCCTCTATGCTTAAGCTCTGATATAGACCACGATTTATTTATTTAAAACATCATTACATATTTAAAAAATGCATATAATTAACATTAGCACTGCACATCCCCATGTTTACAGCATAACTGTTTATTTTTTGTATAAAAAATATATCCCACAATGCAATGTTATGTTGAATGCACGTTTAATATGGGTTTAACAGGGTTAATGATTTATGCACATTTTCTTAAACAAAATGCATTGTACTTAACATTTAAGGTATAGCATGGTTTAATTTTATTTGTGTCTGTGACATTTCTGCTTCTACTTTAACACATTATGTGGTGCTCACAGTATTTCAAAAACAGCAACATCTCTTTTTAGAAGGTAAAATGTCATGGTTACTCTTGCTTATCCAGAGAAAAGGCTATCAACATTACGACGTCTCTTGGTAGAAACTACTGTAGCTCCAGTGAAAACGGTTGTCAGCGTGGTCTTTGGATTAAACCAACGTAACCAGGACATTGTTGCCAGAAAGACACACTACTGTTGAATTATTTAAATGGGATTTTTCAATGCTGTGAGCGTTTCAAATGAAATTTCCATTGTCTCCACTTTGCTTTGGTGGAGGAATAAATCTCAACGGTTTGCATTACTAGATAGATACCACTCTGTGAGTGAAAAAACATGCTTTTGTTTGTAATTTTGGTGAGCTGACCCTTGCGATCCTTGGTCTTGGCTGTGACTCAACTCCCCCCCCCCCGGTGCTGTTTGGATTGAACTCAAACTTGAGGCCCAGGATCTGTTGGCCACTCAGGACTCAGCAGTGAAGCCCTTGAAGCAGAATGAGAATATATTTTAGTAACATAGGTTCAAAAGAACTCACATGCAGACATGAAGTCTCGCTCTGGTGTTATCACACACCAGCATTAGCTCGGCCTTCATACCATTTCTGACCCAGTAACATTACACTGCATGCCTTGACACTACATCTGACAGAGCTACTGTATATATATATATATATATATATATATATATATATATATATATATATATATATGTGTGTTTGTGATCACAGCCTCTTAACAGCCTATTTACACTTGCTGAACTCAGTAGGCCCTCATGGGAGGAACAGCCAGAGATGTTATTATTCTTAAGTCATCGCATAAAAATTTACTTATGAAGTGATTAGATAAACTCTCCGTGGGGATTTGTGAGCACACAGGAAAAGGAAATTATTCTAAATGGGGCTTCAGTTTAATTTATATTCTTTGCATCGAACCAGATGAAACCAAGGTCACCTGATGTGGAGGAGTACCAGGGAGTCTGCAGATGGCCTTTCACAGGATGCAGAGAAGACAACAAGCTGTCCTGGCCTTGGGTAGACGGCTGCTGCTGATATGGAAATGTGCCTCTCACAGAGGATGAGGAGGGTGTTTATGTGAGCCCTGTTCTGTTTGGGAGGGGGAGGACAGAGGAGTTGGGGTAGACAGAAGAAGGTTGAAGTGCCTGGGGTCCAGTCAGTACCCCATCTGGTGGGTAACAGTGGAACAACTGACGCAAGAAAACCTGATTTTAACCTGATTTTAACGTGGTATTTTTTGTTTGGGGTGGGAGCTATATATAGCCTATGTGTATGTAACTGAATAATAGTGAGCTGTTATATGTGTACTTTATTTTACAAAGACTTTTAGCTGGCCCTGTTTAGGCCTGTGTGTTAAGAAGCTCAAAGGATCAGCAATGTGTAGTGGTTCCCAATCTGGGGCACTGGACCCCCACAAGGACTCCCAGGATAACTCTGAGGGGTCACACGATTATTAACTGGAGAGGAAAACAGAAAATACATTTTGGATCCAAAAACTCCTGCTAATTTTTTTCTCCAGACTTTCCACTTATATTAAAGGTACAGTGTGTCGGATTTGGCAACATCTAGCGGTGTGGTTGCAGATTGCAACCAACTGAGTACCCCTCCTCTCACTCCCTTTCCAAGACTGTGGTAACATGAGTCACCGAGTGCAAAACCGTGGTAACGCCGTTCGCCTTGCTCAGAGGCCATCCTCACCATAATAACTGCACTCTGCGGTCACGTTACCGCAGTTTCACAAGCGTGTCGGAGAACTACGGTGGCCTTCAGGTAATGTAACAATGCGAGTGTTTGGTTTGTGGTTTGCTACACACTGTTCCTTTAATGCTTAAATCTTTTGCTTTTTTTTCTTGTAAATTACTGCATATTTTCACCCTTTAAAGCCTTTATTTAAATCAAAATTTTAAAAAAATCTTTGAACTGGTCACAAAAGTCTTGATACTCTTCAGCCACAAAGCCTTTGCTTCAGTTTTCTGGTGTTTTTAGATTTTAGGACACATAAATGTCTGAATAAAATATCTGAAAAAAAAAACTGTCAATGTTTAACAGTTGAGTGAACCTGCACTGAAAACCCAAAACACATTACATTGCGTTTGAGGTCTTTTATTAACCTACAGTATAATTTTATGGTGATATGATTCACAGTGGTATGATTACTTTTAATTTTAGTCTTCATGGATTTTTCATTTTTTTTATAGGCTACCCAATCGTACAAAAAATAACTGTGAAAATAATAGTCAATTTCACTGAGATACTACACACGAGTCCCAACAGAATTATCATCACTACTTCACATTATAGTAATACCATGGAAGTAATGAAAAGAGTGCCACATGTACTATGAATATCAGTAGTGGAAGAAGTATTCAGATCATTTATATATCATCATTTACTTAAGTAAAAGTACCGATACCACAATGTAAAAATATTCCATTACTTTCCAAAATGTACTTAACGTATCGAAACTGCATAGAAATTTCTCCTGTGACTAATATATAATCTTATATATGACATTATTAAGGTGGGTTATAAACTTGATATACAGTTAGTTAAATTCAGTGGTTCTTAACCCTTGGGGTCGGGCCCCCTCCATCGGGTCACAAGATACATCTGGTGGGTCATGAGATGATTAATGGAGTAAGAAGTGAACAACCTAAATTCTGCTACACTGGACTTTTCTTCAGTCTTTGCTTTTTTATGGATCATTTTACCTCTTTGGGCCTTGAACTTTTATTTAATTGAAGCCGTCTAAGTTTAGAGAAGAAATCCTTCTTTAGTGGAACTGTTACCTACTCATAACTCAATGCTTTTTTTGTAAGGGGTCCCACAATAAGAGACATTGAGAGCCTCTAGTTTAATCTTTTTATTACTTAAAGTTTATTGAATTTGAAATTTTCAACAACACAAAACAACATCACAACACAATCCCTAAACAATGGCAGACATAAGAAAGAAAAATAAATACATGAATAAAACAGGTGAGGCTTGACCAATACTAAGAGATAAGTAGAAGCAAATAAACAATAACAAAATAACCAATAAAGTAAGGTAAATCAGAATAACAGCATTAAAATCATAGTTTGATCTTTATTAATGTGTTTTAATGTGTTCAATTTATCAAATGTTTTTTTTTTTTTAGATCTTAATCTGAAAAGTAATTTGCAGTCAAGTGCTTACTTCCCTTTGAAATGTAGTGGAGTAGAAATATTAAGTACTGTAAAATGGAAATACTCAAGTAAAGTACCTCCAATTTGTACTTAAATACAGTACTTGAGTAAACTTACCTATTTGTGCCACTGATGAGTAGGTTTCTACATATCTTCTTATATGGCAGGAAACAGACAATATAATTTGTGTAGCCTGTATTAACACGCCAGGGGTGACTAGGATGAGAAAAGAAAAGAGTAGCTTCTTGTCTACCTGGTTTAGATAGGCCTATGTCTTGTCTGCCTTGTTTAACCTATTATGTAGGCTATGCAAAACCACTATAAATGAACTGTTCCAAAAAAGAAAATATAATAAATGACAACCTTGTAAAGCTTAGGCCTACAGGTATTTTATGTTTGACATCATTTTTGTTGGTACATTTAGCTATAAATTAAATGTATTGTTCGACACAGATAATCAGCTCAGTGAACTTGTAAATGTTGATTCATAACTAGAAAATTTGGCCAAAAATAACAAATAAATTGATTTAGTAAAACAGAGAGTCAGACTTCCTGTCATATTAAACAATAAAAACAATACACTTTTTTTTAATAATTGTAAATTGAGGGTAAAATAGATCACGTGACAGTTACCCGACAGTCTGGTCTCTGATTGGCTGGCTCAGTTTCAGCCCTTCACGCGATAATCCTCGGTCACGGTGCTGATAGAGGGAGGCTAATCAATCAATCAGCCTCATTAGCCTCCAGTCCAGGAGCGACTAGCTTCGTGACCCTGCGTTGCTTAATTGATTATTAGTGCAAGTTTATTGGTTTCGACTGTCGCAATGGAGGAAGACTGTGATTTAGCTGAAGACTATGGTAAGGAGGCAGACGTTTAATTGTTTTATTGGTTTATTGGCTTCATTTTCACCTGTCGACCAAAAACACTTTCTTTACTCGACTTTTTTGCAGCATTTTGTAAAAGACTTTTAAAACCTTCTGTGTGTATTTAAAGCTCTTGACTGTGAGGTGCAGCTCCCTGTGCTGCTCAGCTCCTCAGAGACAATTTAAAACTTTTAAAACTCGTTGTTATTAACATTCACGACCCTGTGTTAGTAGTAGATGGGGGCAGGTGAGCTAGCTTAGCCTCAGCTAGCCGCTCAGAGTTAATTAGCGGTCAGGTGAGGTGGCACGAGGCGCTGCACAGCTGGGACACTAATTAAGTCACCGCAGGCAGCAGCTCCTCGTGAGGATGACGTTTATCAGGGTTTTACTCAACCCGCAGGTCACTGCATGACTCATGAAATATGAAGGAAATAACTCCTCCAACATTATCAACTTATTTCTTACACTATAAGCACTTTTTCCAAGTGAAATAATCAGCATGTATAGCCTTCGGTATGGAAGCTTTTGAAGGACTAAATTAAAATGTAATCTCACATTTTCATTTCCCACTTACATATGCATTAATTGGGTCAAAATAATTTTAAATTCACTAATGCAATTTTCATTTTCACTGTAGCATGGGCATTCTCTGACAACATTAAAATGAAAATGGAAAAGCCATTTCACATTTCATTTTCGAACACTTTATCACACTTTATGGTTGACAATATTCAAATTTGGAAAATTAAAATGCATTATAAATATTGTAACTTAAAGGTACAGTGCAACCACACAACTAGACATCTATAGTGGTGTGGTTGCAGATTGCAACCAACCCTCCGCTCACTCCTCCATTTTCCAAGACTACGGTAACGTGAGCCACCGAGTGCAAAACAGTGGTAACGCCGTTCACCTCGCTCAGATGCCATCCTTACCATAATAACACTACTTTAGGAGCAACGGAAGTCAGACGGCGGCTGGCGGTACCACGGTTTTGCACTCTGCAGCTCACGTTACCGCAATTTCACAAGCGTGTCAGAGAACTACGGTGGCCTTCAGGTAACATAAAAACGCTAAAGTCTCTCTCTGGAGTCAGTGTTTGGTTTGTCCGTTCTGGGCTACTGTAGAAACATGGCGGAGCAACATGGTGGACTCCGTGAAGAGGACCCGCTCCCTATGTAGATATGAAGGGCTCATTTTAAGCTTACGAAAACCCAATTCTTAGTTTCAGGTAATTATACACTAATGAAAACACAGTTATGAATATTATATTCCATTTCTGCTGATAGATCCCCCGAAAAGTTACACACTGTCCCTTTTTCTAATTTAGCATTTTTAGATGCATCATTTAAGTCACAATTAAAATTAAAATAGAATAATCCATTTCATTATAATTTTCATAAAGCTTTATGCACATTCTCTGGCAATTTAATGCTTAATTTTAATGCTAAAGCCATTAGACATTTCATTTTGAGGACAAACCCTCCTTTATGTTTGACAAATATTCAAATGTTAATTCAGATGTGAAAATGGAAAAGCATTGCGCCGACTGGCAATTACATGTCAATGCTGCGATTGTCACGCTGTTCCCTGACTAAATGAAATGGGAAATGCAAAGTGTCTGAATTTGAGTTACTACAGACGCTCTCCTCCTCCACAATAAGAAAATACTGACAGTAATATTATTGATAGTAGGCGTTCACAACAAGCACAGAGGAAGACACGCACATAAATAATTCTATTAGAAAGGATGTTATACACTTCATTGAAAAGGCAACAGAAATACGTAATGCAAGGCCAAGGCAGGTCAAGGAACCTTAAAGTCAGTTCTAGTACTGGAAAATAATTTGGTGATAATTTGGTGATACCCCTTAACACTCTGACTCAGAGGATGGATAGCTTTCCTAGGTAGATTGACTATAAGGGGGTTTCTGAGCAGTTTCCAGAACAGAAGTGCTCGCCATCCAATCACCAAAAAATGCAATTCTTGCAGAAATCTCCAAATGTCAAAAGTTTTTGATACCAAATCACAGCGTGGCTTTTGCTATGGGGTTCCTAAAGGTCTTGGTGTCTTAATGTGGTATTTCGGAGGGATTATTGATCATTTTTAGCAAATCTCGATTGGTAAAAAATGGTGAAACTTAGCACCAAATCTGTGTAACAAATGGCATCAACCCAAAAATTGCTGCAACAATTTATTAGGCATAATAGAGCATGGGAATGGCCATCATATACTTCCATCATAATGTTCTAGGCTCTTATACACTTTCACAATTTATTTTAATTGATTAATTCGTTCATTCATTCATTTTTATATCTTATTAATGACTAGAACAACTTGACACACAGTGACAAGAGCTGTATCTCAAATTAATCTTCAGGTTCCCAGCTTTCAGATGATGTACACCACTTCTATCTACTTTTTATGTTTTATCTACCTCTGAACATCCCCTGTTCCCCACCCCTACCCCTCTCAAAAAGAGGGCAGCATGGTAAGGGGTTAAGCACAGGTGTAATTTGTTTTTTTTCTCTTAGTCCATGTTAAAATTTGGCTGCAGCATTCTGGTACAGATAACAAGATCATGATGAAGTTTCTCCAGGTCTGGTTTTGATTAATAGTAGGTGTTTTAGAGAGAAAGTACAGATAACTGACCTCATGTTATCTAAATGAAAATGGTCCAGGCTTTACAGAACCTGGACAAAAGTAAAAAAAACAACCTCTCACTTCACTCTGTTGCAGACTGTCCAAGCCTTCTGTGTGAGGAACTAGAGGATCTGGATACAAAGGACGACCAAGGGAGGAGGAGGAGGGAAGGAGAGGAGGATGTGTTTAATCAGAGGGAGGATGAAGAGGCAGGAGAGGAGACAGACCGAGAAGACAAAGAGAGGGAGGAGGATAAAGAAAAGAAAGTTATGTCAGAAAATGAAGTGATGGCAACAGAGGGAGAAGAGGAGGAGCAGGTGAAGCCAGAGAGTAGGCCGAGAGCGGAGGAGGCACAGGAGGTGATGGATGAGAACAACGAGGAAACAGTTGCTGATAAGCAAGAAGACAAAGAAACAAAAAGTCTAGAAAAGAGAGACGAGAAGAAAAAGAGTAGGAAGAGGCGAGGTAAGAAGCAGAGTGAGCGGGTGAGAAACAGGAGAGGTTTAAAAGATGTCAGTGAGCGGTTTGAGGAGGAACAGGAGAGTCGGATACTGGAGGTGTCAGCGATGAGCTCGGAGGAGAGCTCGGCTCTGTCGGAGCCTCCCATTGGACTGATGAACAGCTGCGACCTGTCTGATCCGGTCTACCTGGGATGTGGGGGGACAGGGCTGTATTGCCCTCTAGTTCCTCTTCCCCTGCTGTACTCCTCACAGCCTCCAGTCCCGATCCAGCCTGCACCTCCTCAGCCTCCTCACGGGACCAAAAGGCCTCACAGCCCCCTCCTACCTCACAGCCTCCCCCAGCAGGGCCCACAGCCCCTCGAGGTGAGAACACACCGTCACTGTTTATCAATCACCTGCTCACTTCGTCACACTGGATGAGCCGTCAACATATATAGAGAACAACATTGTACCTGAACATATTTCCTTATATCTGGAGGACGAACATGTCTGTGTGCTAAAACTGCTATAAAAATTACTATATATTAATATTATTTTCCTTTCCTTTCCTTAAAGTTACATCTTTTAACCAACATCAGTCCTGATCATAACTACCAAGTATTCATTCATTTTCAGAATTTTAACCCCTTAAATGCCAGTTTGTTTACATAATGCCACTGTTGTTCATCCCTGTCTCCCACAAAATTAGGTTCCCGTACAACTAAACTGCATTCTCAATTACGTTTGAAAGGAAACATATTTTGTCGCAGATTACGGCCGCAGCTTTAAACACGTGGTTTGTTTGACCCATCCACCTGCCCACCTGCCCACCAGCAGTGGAATTCTCACTTGTTATACTCGTTGTTATAGCAATAACGTTATTATTCCACATAACTTTCATTAAAGGTCACTCGATATACTACGCCACTCGCTGTGGCATACTACGGACTTACAAACGTATTTGTGATACGTCAAAGACAAACGTAATCCGCAAGAAAATACGTTATTGAGAATGCAGTTTAGTTGTATAGGAACATAATTTTTAGGAGACCTGGCTGTGTTGTTTGTAATGAAAAAAAACCCCACAAACATTTTATTATTTTTTTCATTTTAGTTTTTTTCACAGTCCGGGGTTATGTCAATGATTAGCAGCAACATTGAGTTTGATGCATTGCATCAAACACTGCATTGCTCCATAATACAGCAGCAATGCCCCTAGTGGAAACCAGGAAAAAGCATGTATTTGCACATTAGAACATGTCTCAATCTGGTGGAAAATATTAAACCTTACAATTTTGAAGCCAGGGCTCTAGATTGAAAGCCTGATATAATAGAATGCATGATTTCTTGCTGCTGCTGCTGCTGCTGCTGCTGCTGCTGCTGCTGCTACTGCTGGCCGTGGGATCAAAAAGTGTGGTTTAAATGGGTTTCAATCGGAACATTTTTGTCCTTAAAAATGTCCTTAGAGATCCGGGTGTTTATGATAGTAGCGGCTAATGTAGCCTCGAGCCGCTAGCCTCAAGCAGAAGTGAGGAGCGGGCTACAGCGGTCAGAGGTAAACTCACTTCTGTATAGCTCCACACCTCCAGATTTGTTTGATTTTCAAACTTGTAGTCTTCTACATTTACGAAGTTTATGATGTTCAGTTTTTGATAACATTGTTGGACATGTATGAATTAATTGATATGTTTATTATTGAGGTCATCATTAAAGGGGGTGTTATACTGAACTACATTATATGTAGACATATTTCAAATGTTTTGTCCTCCTTATTTACGTACATGAAGGGTGTAGGTTATTAGAAACAGCTCTGAATATAATGCAGTCCAGAACAACACCACCACTAACTATGACCTCAGTGCTAAAACATATGATTGAATAAACACCTCTATGACAGTGTTAAAAATCTGAACATTATAGGCATCATAAAAGCAGACTTTATGTCAGAACAGTATTGGATCACATCAGATAGTACAACTGAGTCTATGTGTATCACCTTGTGGCAGTTCTTAATTTAACCTACAGGATGGTTATATTATAATATTAAAATATTCTAACTAAAATCATCCATGTTTTGTATGGCTGCACCATTCAATTATGCATGTCTGCTGCTTCATTTTAGACATATTTCCCCCAAATTCACCCTGACAGATTGGAGATCTTTGGAAACTTTGGGATGTTTGCAAGACTTTAAAATAAACTACTGTGGGTTTGAATAATGTTTGGCTGCAGAGGTTTAACCTCTTCAGCCCAACAGACACGTTTACATGCTCTAATGAAGATCTCCAGGCTTCTAATAATAACTCATTTGTCATGTATAATTACAGTGTAATATGTATGAAATGATGCACACCTACAACCTTCTGCAATATTAATGATGCAGCTGTGAAAATAGCATCCTGGTTTTAATATTTGACTAAGTGTGTGGTGTAGTGTGAGATCAGTGGGCGAAAGAGCTTCATTGAAGCATTGGAACAAGCACATGCAGAATTTGTTCATTTAAAACTGTGTCAAATCATTTCATTTATCTGTGAAAATATGTAAGGGGAAAATTTATTATATTTCATCATTATTTGCCAGTATGACTGTATCTACACCATGATATAATCTATATTCTGTAGTAAGGCTCCTAGAATCATAGATAATTATAGATAAATAAACGTAGATAACGTTAAGCAATACCAAGACATTTAATTTCCCCTGATTTCAAGCCTCAACTTCACTCTTTACAAAATAAAAGTAACCAGGAAAGCAAAATTAATTGGAAATCAATTAACAACACAAAACAATATTATCCAGAAACCCTCACAGGTACTCTAGTTAGCATAAAAATATGTGCAATTCTTAACATGGCAAACATGGCATAGATATATCAGTGTCAAAAATGAGCGGTACATAGAAAACACTGGAAATTAATTACTTGGTCTTTGAAGTTGTGAACCAACTTTTATTTTCCAGAAAATTATTGTTGCATTGCTTTGTGTGGGCTCAAACGTTCAACTGTGCACTTCTTAGTGCACCTCAGCGGTGTTTTGGCACACTAACATCCCTGCAAGCTTTTTGTCTTCACCTCAATTTTTGACATCCTCCAAACTTGTGTTCAGCTTTAAAGAAATGTGATTATTGACATTTGACAAAGATCATAATTTTAAAGGATATACATGGTAAATCAGACAATACTTAACTGATGAATTTGACTGAGATGAGGTAATGTTTGTCTGGTTCATGGCAGATGGAGATAACCCAGGTCTACTCAGCCCGACGCTCTATTCGTTACAGCAGCAGGGGTCGAGGCCAGGCTCTGAGCTTCCCTCTGCTGCCGGGATTAGAGACGGTGGACAGCTGCCTGCTTCCGCCTGCACCAAAGAAGAAAACACGGACTCTTTACAGTACTGGTAACCAAACTGTCAGTTTGTCCAGGTGTGTTCAGATTTGATTAGGCAAATAGTTGACCTTCATTTGGTGTGTGTGTTTGTGTGCATTTGCATATGCGTGCAGATCAGTTAGAGCATTTAGAGGCCTTGTTCCAGGAGGACCACTATCCTGATGCAGAGAAGAGGAAAGTCATCGCTGCTTCAGTTGGTGTCACACCTCAAAGAATTATGGTTAGAAATCTCCCTGACTCCTTCACTGTACATTGCTTATTTGGTGATGTACCTCCTAGAAGAAACAGTAATTAGCAAACAGGGGAGTTTTCCCTCCCTGTCTCGGCGTCGACTCCCTTCTTTCACCTCCCCTCTCATCACGTTGCTCTCCATTTTCTCGCCAGCAACCTCTGTCATTTTTCCTGATGTCCATTTTATTGCCTCCCTCCCTGCATGATCCTGTGAACCAGGTCTGGTTTCAGAACCGCAGGGCTAAATGGAGGAAAGTGGAGCGCTCCATCACAGCACGGGTTGAACACAGACAGAGTAGAGCTGGATGCAGCAGCAGCAGCCCGCCACATCACAAGATCAATCCCACCCTGCCCACTCTGGCATCCAACAGGTAATACACTATTATCCCTCTGTGTTTTTGTATTAGTTTTTTTGTCCTCACATGGTGCAAATTACTTGTATTTAATTGATGTATGACTTTGTTTTTTCTCTTTTTCAGTAAGGGAGCTCCCTGTTTTTCTAGTCACTTTGCCACCAAGCTGCCCCAGCTCGCCACTGCAGCACCTTCTTTCCCCACTCTGTCCAATCAGACTCCGCCCTCCTACAGCAGCCTGCTGGCCAGCCTCAACAGCCCAGGTGTTCAAATCAGCATGCATTTACACAATTATCAAAACCTGCTCATTATAAGGTCATTGTGCTCCATAATTAGGTTATGTTAGGTTTGGTTTCTGAGGAACTATCCTATTTACCTGACTAAAGTCCTCTACACACCGGGGGCGAGACGAATAAACAACACGTAAATGTGAAATACTCGCCAGTGAGTATTATATGTCTAGGGCTTTTATTGTGAAAGGTAAGAATGGAAGGCATGGATCTGGTCTGCGCTGCCTTTGTCAAGGTTGAAAGGGGTAATACAGTTTGCCGTCCTGGTTCGGAGCCTCCGTGTTGTTGTTTCATAAATATAGGCACAACTCGACCCGTTCCGCACAACGTGATTGGTTGATGCCTTTATTCGCCGACGCCGCGCTGCGGTGGTCAATCACGTAACCGGCGATCCGGAGCTGTACAACCCAGCCATGAAAAACAAAAGACGCTAATCGCTTGGTGTTACACTGCTGCCACACAGCCCTGCGCTGTATCACCGCAACGCCTGATTTGGTGTGAATGCAGCCTTAACCGGAGTAAGGGTTTGCTGAATGGTGAAATGTGATCAAGTAGCAGCCAAATGGTACCATCTCCACAGCTGAAGGTTTAATAATCGTTGCTCAGAGACAATGTTTCATTTAATAAACTTTTTTATATTACAAATGGTACAAAATAAAATCCTAACAATTGTGTGTTCAACATGCTGATATGAATGACCTCGTTGTATGGTTGTTGTTAGCCACCAAAGTCCTTTAAATATTTCTCATCTTTGTTTTTGCGCAATTAAATCGAAGTAGTGGGAAGTTTGATCTCTGTTTATTATTAATAGTCAAATTAATGGCTTTATCACTCCATACCTTACAGTTTGTGGATGGACCAACTGGTCAGTCTTTGGCGTATTTTCTTTTTAAGAGAAGCTAAATCTTGATGCTGTAAGAATCCATGAATGAGTTGAGCTCGGTCTAAACTCAGTGTATGTTGTGTGTCCCCAGAAACCAAACCAGTGTTTAATCTCTCTGTGTTATCTCCAAGGTCAATCCAGAGGGAGAGATGTGGGCCAGCACCAGCTTTCATCTCAGGGGGGGTTGGCAGAGTACCACCCCCGCCCCATGCACAGCCCTCCCCCCCTGCGGCGAGCCAGTCTCCCCCTTTTCACAACGACCTACAACACCGCCAACCGGACTCCCCCTCTCCTTAACACCCTGGCTCACACTCCACCTCTGTTCCTGGATGCTCTGGAGGGTGGCTCCGCCTTGGCCCATCGTGACACCCAGTCTCTGCAGCAGACTGACACCAGGTCAGCTCGATTCACAGCCGACTGTGACACGAATACTAGACAATGATTTGAACAGGGACAACGAGAAGTAGAGATGACAGGGGAACAGAGGCTGTAGACAGGAGCAGAGATCCTGTGAAACACTGATATAATGATGCCTCAGACAGCGCCTGCAATAGAGGAGAGACGGTTTCAGCCGGCACGAAATATTAGAGAGTTCACGCAGGGAGACATCTCAGTTAAAATGGTGTTTGTTGGTTTGACTACAATTATGTATCACAGCACAAAACAAATCCCCCAATACAAGACAATAGCCAAAGACAAAAGCAAACAATAGCCACGTTTACGTGGAGCCTAATATCCTGATTATAATCGGTTTAAAAATCCAAACAGAATAAAAATGCTCCATATAAACACCTCAATGAGAATAAAGAGGCCCAAACTGATAGTAGTTTAAAGATGGGGTCTGCGATTTATCCAGTATACACTTTTTGTTATATTGGTTGAAATGGTCTTTACACCCCGACAGCAATCCGTTTCTTATGAGCACTGAAAAAAGACCGGAAAAGATCCGTCATCTGTAGCTGCTGTAATCCTGTAAAAACGTCTACCAGTCAGTAAAAATGGTCCCGGTTGTAAGGAACCAATCAGATGCCTCCCTGCCTCCCTGCTCGTACTCTAGCCTCAGCGTGCACCAGCGTGAACTCAAAGCGCGTGTCCGCCGCACGTTCACTGGAGAGTGGAAGAGAAAACTCAGCTCTTAAAACACCGGACAACGAGAACGAACTCGTACCACTATTACCATATTATCGAAAAATACAACTTTGATTTAGTTGTTTATGTTCTGTTAGTTTACTTTATAAAATACTGCAGATTTAAACTATTTATTCTAACAGCTCAAAGTGAAGTCAGACAAACAGGATTATCAACGAGGGGAGACGGCGGATAGAAAACATTGCCGAACAAAATTTACGTTACTCAAACTGCTTTTTCAGTTACAGAAACAAACGAGTGGACTGATCTCCCTCCAGATATTAGAGTAATGTTAAAAAGGGTCGTGTTGTCTCAGCAGGTATCTCTCTCTTTCCCTCCCCTCTCTGCTGCTCTGTGGCTCTCCGGCGAGCTGCTGCCCCCCCCCCCCCTCCCCTCTCCGTCAACCAGGAAATAAAAGCCCCTCGTCTACGAGACCGGTCTCTTGAGAGAGCTCCAGCTCATAGCGGGGTCTGTGTGAGTGAATGCCCGGGTGGAGAGGTGGCGATCCCGGCAGGAGCTAGCTAGCTGTGCCGGCAGTTTGTGGAGCTTCTAAACTCCGACAACAGTTGAGAAAATGTTTGATTCGCCATCTAACATCGTAAAACTGTCAATATTCTAAATCTACACCGTTGATTTCTCGCCTCAACATTTTTCAGAAGTGAATTTAGTGATGAAATCGCTACGAAAAATGTGAAGTAGTTAAGATGCGGCGGTGCTCGTGCATGTGTGTGGGGGGCGTTGCCTTATAAGGAGTTTCGAGGGGAGGGGGGGGGGGGGGCTTAGACGGAGCTCCTGAGGCGATGCGACTTTCAAATTATGCTAGTTTTCCAAGATCGCAGACCCCAGCTTTAAACCTTATCATAAACCGATCAAAAGAAAAATTGGACCATGTAAACAATGAAAGTGATTTCTTTCTGGCTGCGTTATTTCTGTGCATGCCCTCCATCATGACGTGAATGCGTGGTGACTGAGTTTCTCTCTTTTGGACTGCGCTTTTGTGAATGCCAAATTGACTGGAGACAATGCGGTATTCTGCACAGCTAGTCTGTACAAAACAATTGTGACACGCATAATACAGGAAATGGGAGCTCTGACGGTGACTTCATCTGGAGCCTCAGCAACCCCGGCGGTGTTAAACGGACTTGGGAGCAAATAAAAAATAAATATAAAAATATAATAATTCAGAGCGGTGTGTAGGCTACTTTCATATCTTATAATCAGCCACAGCATAGGCCTACATAAAAGTGCCCAGATAAAAGTAACGTAGGGCAATGCATACCGTCTGCAGGACTGTAAGAGCACAACTCTGACATGTCGCACTGGCAACATACAGCTCAAGAAGCTGACACAGATAAGTGAGTATATGATATGAATATGATTAATATATGATAAGAGAATAAGCCTATGTAGGCCTATAGATATATGTTCTTGTTGGGTGGACCAACTTATCTGTGTAGTTATAATATTATATATTAGGGCAGTACTGAATAGTTCGAAGCTTCATTCATACACGTTGACATTCAAATTATCATTATTAATAACTTGCATAAACATTGCGTGCATTAGTCCACCTTCTTTCTCCCTCTCTCACACATGCAACGAGCGATGCAGCGCTCAGTCCGTCTCTGTAATTTTGACAGACCTCAGTCCAAAAGTCGAATGTAACCGCAGCTACTGAGTATCAATACTTGTTCCAGTCCTGCTGTGAGAAGACTTAAAGGGTCAATTCACCCAAATTACAAAAGAACATATTTTCATTGGAACTACTATCAACAAAACATGCAGGCAAACAAGCAGCGCTGTGTTCATAGAGTCGCTAGCATGACTGTAGACTCTTATGCAGCGTTCACACGTCATCACACAAATACTAAGTAGCAGGCAGGACTCTAATGAAGCTGTAGCTGTGCGCGTGTGTTGCACTGAGCACAAAATTGACATACTCTGCTCCGACTGGACAGTTGTTTTCTGACGTACTTGCCGTCTACTACACAAGGATGTTGTTGATTTCTTCTCGTGCAGTTTGCTGCCAAGCTGGCAAGAAATTAACTGTTTCTTCGGGCATTAAAACACTGGCTCAGGACTGGTTCTTGCCTGGTTGTTGCTCACAGTGCGATAAGAGGACATTTGCATAAAGTAGAGTAGTCCAGTAGTGCCGCTGGACGCCTTCTAAAATCTCTGCAGCTCAGTGGGCGGCGGCGGGCTGCCATGGCAGGTCCAATTCACAATGAATGGCAGCTCATCGCTGTCTCAGCCTTTGATCCGTATGTGTGAAGTCTTGTTGTAATTTGGGTGAACTGACCCTTTAAGAGGGTGCTGTGATGACGGCTAGCTGATGTGATTGACGAGATATATCAAACGTTCCCAAACCCTTTCTGCTGGGCTCCACTTTCGTGGATAAAGTTTTGTTCGTCACAATTCTTTCACCACTTTGCTCACTTCATGAACGCCCTCTCATGTAACTCCTTGCCCCCTAGTTTTGGAAGAGAGCGATATAAAGACTGGATCCGAGATATATGGATGTAGCAACGCATATCATATATACCATAGAGGTAACTCTGTAGTAACACACCATATATTTATAGGTGTGTTTGTCTTTGTTTCGTCCTCAGTTCTCTATTTGACTTTGGGGAGAAGCTCGACTACCTGACCTCAGGCCAGCAGAACAACCCTCTCTCCTACCAGCTCCAGACCTCCTACCCCACCAGCCAGCCCCAGCACCAACCTCAAGCCTCTCTGTCCCGCATGGCCTACCTCACCCCCTCCCCCTACCTCACCCCCAACCCTCCAGATTCCAACCCTACCTCCTATCTGACCTTTGGCCCCGGAGGAAACTCCACTGGGATGGTGACCTACTCCGCTGGAGGCCACGCTTACTTCCAGTCCCAGAACACAGGACAGATCCTGCTGCAGTCGGCCGGTCATCACGGTGAGAAATTGGGATGAGATTTGATTTTTTTTGTGGAGCACCAAAAACACACCAATCGAGGGGTTTAGGCACACTTTATTTTGAAAGAACCAGATAATTTCTGATGTAGTTTTTCATCTTTCACACTGAAGTGTGTAAAAGAAAAGAGATCATACCCATCCAAGCCTTGGAATTACCCAGCCTACTAGTCACCAAAAATTGTCTACTCCGAAAATGACCCAGACTTTTACTTCTGGACTCCTGAATGCCCCCAAAAAATCTGCCTGATCTGCTAATCTGTTCTCAATGAAGGACCACACCATTAACTGACTGCAAATAAGTGTCTTTTTTTTAATTTATTTTGGCATTTTAACTTTTTATTGATAAAGACATTAGAGCTAGACAGTGAGAGGGAACACATGCAACAAAGGTCCCTAGCCAAAATCAAACCTGGAAAGTTCCAGTTACATGGTACTTAACCACTCAGACATCATTTTAAGTGATTATAGAATTGGGCTGCACAATTAATTGAATATTAATCTTATTTTCCTACAATTAAATGAACATGATCGACTGCGATATCGATGTTTAAAATGCGTGCTCTGCTCATTGAAAATTCCGCTACATATCAAATCAAGTGCTTCCTAAACGATGCGATTTCACAGAAATATGTGGAAATGACCATGACCTCTTGACAGCGCATTATGTGGTGGTGGCACAGAATGTGTTAAAATTACCTGACGCCACCTGCCCAAACCCGCGATATTTTCTAGTAAGCTCACCCGAACTCGCCCGAGCACATCACTAGCGTGCACCCTACAGCGATAACCTGTGAAAAACATTCCTGAATGTTGTGGCAGCCTAGAGTAGAGGAGTAATATGCATGCACTGAATTCAGGTGAAGAAGAACTTTATTTTAAATCTCTTCTAGGAGATGCACTGTGATTAAGGACCAGCCTTATTTTGATACATAGATTTGTACATTAGCAGGAATGTAACAAAGCATGGAAGTGAAAGCAGTGCTCTTTTTAATTAAATGTGGAAGTGCAATAAAAATATTTTGTCCCTAAAATCATAAATAATCGGGCCTCAATATTGATCAAAATAATCTTGATTATCATTTTGGCCATAATCGTGCAGCCCTATTATTGAATATGAAACGTATGGGATAAGAAAGACTGGCAGATGAGAAAGGTGGAGCAGGATGGGAAGACTTTGGGGAAGAGCCACAATAGCTGCTGGGCTCGGCGGATGCCTAGGGGACCGATGAGAGAGAAAAAAGGGGGAGTCATGGTGGGACACAGAAAAATTAGAACAAACAGGTGTGCAGGGTGAGAAGGCATTTATAGACATATGACAGGAAGAGGGGTGTTTGAGGTGAGGTCCTGCTCCTGACCTTGAGCTAAATTACCTTCAATAAAGCTCAATTGTCACATCTCATGTTATGTTTCCTTGCAGGTGGGATCACAGCGTACCAGTCGTACCCGTGGGGCAGCATGTACGGTCCACCAGCCATCCACCAGCGTACTCAGTGCCCTACAACTTACCCCGGCAGCTTGGGAGGTGCTCGAGATCACCAGCCGCCCTCCACCACCCTGCCTCCCCCGTCATTCTTCCCCAGGGGGGAACACGGGCCCTCGCTTGCAAACTCCCAGCGCTCATCTCACACCCATACACACACCGCCACCAGCAGCAGCAGCAGCACCACCGTCCTACCGCCTGTGTCCACCCTGCGGCCCTCTCGCCTCAGAGCGGAGATCACTCCAACCAAGGCTTCCTCCCTGCTGCCTTCTCAGGTCAGCCCTTCCTCTCCAGACAGCTCTCCAGCGCCCCCTTGTGTCAAGATAGAGTACGACAGCCCTCGAGAGATTCACAGCCACTTCCACTGCGAATTCTCCCCCATACACTTTTGACTGCATGTTTGTATGTGTGAGAGTGTGTTTGAAGTATCCGTGTTAATATATATCCTGCGTAAGTGTGAGTATTTCTGTATTTTCCATTTGTAGTACTATTAGGATGTTCTCAGTAGAAATAGTAATGTAAGCTGGCTTAGTTGGGGCTGCGTTTCACTTGGCTGCAATAAATGCTCCTTGTTCTATTAAGCCTTTATTTTTGCATTTAACTACCATTGCTATGATTTTAATTAATGGTCTACAATATATTATTACTCCGAGGACGGTTTTTATTGAGACAATTTTGTTGCGGACCAGACAGAGAGGGGCGTGGGAGGTGGGTTGATTGCCATACATAATTGTTCTCCACGTCCCCATCAGTATATGCATCAATGTTCACAAATCATAAACGTCAGTGTTGATTCCCAACACACATATAAGCCTTGATACAAAGTTAGAAAAGGACAGAGAGAGAAAAGCGTAAACATTTTACTGGCAACACTTTATTTATCTCCATAATTAGCATTTATAAACAGTATATAAACATATAGCAAATGGTTTATAACATAATATAATGTGGTTGTAAGCAGATATGAGAGTTTATTATTGCATTTGTCAACAACTACAACTCCTCCATAAGAGGCTGGTGTATAAACAGATAATGAATCATAATATAGTAAATCAATATTAGAATATTACTGCGTTCCTTTTAACTCAGAAATCGGATGTCGGAGCCGGGAATGAGATCACACCCGAGTCGAAACGCCAGTCATTTGCGCATACTAACACCATAGCAACATGTCCACAGATAGAAGTTGGACAGTACTGTGTGTACGACTGATTTAATGAGACACAAATAAGAGAGAAGTGCTATAAACAGTATATTACTACAGCTTTTTTTACTGATGATGCACAGAGCAACCATCTTGGATTTTTAGGTCGTGGTTGGTGAGGTTTGTCCGACTTTCCGAGTTGGAAATCCGACTTCAGGGGGTGTTCCAGTCGAAATTTCCGACTGGGAACAAGGACATTCCGACTTCCCAGTTCAAATGTAACGCATCATATGTCTTCATAGGAGAAGTTATAATTGTTGACAAATATTCTACATTAATAAGCATGTAAAAATGTCCCTATAGCCACCTACAACCACATTACAGTGTGATAAAAAGAATTTATGAAATGTCTATATACAGCTTATAGGGAAAAAACTTTACTTTATTGTCCATATTTCAGTGTGGTTAATAAATAAATAAAATAAAATACAGTTAAACCTCTCAGGAATACTCAGGTTGTGGCCGACTGAAAAAATGGTGGTGATGGACCAGTTACGTTGTGTGCTTATGATCAGCAATAGTTAAAAATCAGTAAATTGTTGTTGGGCGCGATGGTAAGTGATTAGGAAAGAGTTCAGGATAGCTACCGTACAAATGGATAGATGGAAAGATAAATACTTTATTGACCCTTTAAAAACAGACCCTGCGGGAGATTGTTATTTGCATGATCCTCCATAAGCATTCATTGCTTTTGCCTCACAAAGCTCAGGCTCCTGTCTTTTACGTCATCATACTGGACGCTCGTACTGACGTCATTATGTTACGTTATGTGCGTAACATAACAAAACTGTCAAAGCGCCTTTGCACTTAATCTGCTCATAAAATGAGTATTTCGCAAAAACTAAAAAATGTGCATAGTTCAAATTACTTATGTTATGTGTTAAGAAATATTTTTTCCACGTTTCTGCATTTAGAAATCTTTTGGATCAATATGTTTTTTGTTTATTTGGTACAAGTTCATGAAAAAACATTAGATTTTTGTATTTAAAAAAAAATATTTTTGACACAATTTCAATACTTTTTTTTACATTTTTCTGACTTAAATAACATTTTAGCTTGGGTTGCACAGATTTTAAGCATATGAAGCATTTTTAAGATACTCTAAGAAATTACGTCACAATTGGCAAAAATACCAATGTGGGCACTGGCGGACCATTTCTTTTGCAGAGTTCAAAGT
This sequence comes from Sebastolobus alascanus, assembly GCA_916701645.2. Lineage (NCBI taxonomy): Eukaryota > Metazoa > Chordata > Actinopteri > Perciformes > Sebastidae > Sebastolobus > Sebastolobus alascanus. Next base: position 172,828 of record CAKAOJ020000025.1, on the reverse strand, counting down.
GTTAAACCCAAGGGGAATTCATATAGACTATAATAATAAACTCCAAAGTTATATAATTATTATTCAGCTTTGTTTGCTTAATCATGTGGTTTCCTCGTGGCCTGGTAGCTAATGATCCAGGGCCCAGTAACAGTCCACAGGCCTGGGGTTGGGAACCTCTGATTCTAATGCGATATGCTGCTTATATGTCTTAAGGCCACAAGAGGGCACTGTTCCTTCATATGAGACAACCACCACATACTGGGATTTATTTAACAGCATGTTGGTTTCTCAGACGTCCCTCTATCGGGGGATGTGTGACAGACACTAATCCGATGGAGGGGAAGCAGGACAGAGTTGTTTCTCGGGTAGAAGTATCCCAGACAATCACTGATTCAGCCCAAATCCTTAATCTGTGTTGCCATCTGCTGTGCTCACACACTAACTGCACTTTCTGCTCTGTTTATTCTTAGTATGCAAGTCAGTCGTAAGGGCTTGTGGAAACCAAATCCCTTTATGAAACTCCACCCTCTGAAAGAGCTGAAGGCGTTTTTCCTGAGACTAGAAAAGACGTTCGGGACCGTCGTGTCATTTTTGCTCTCAGTAGTGGAAGTAAAACAAAAAAGTTTCCCGTTTTAACTCTCGTTAATATTCCTGGTTCGTCGTCCTGCTCTGTGTAAAGTAAAGTTTGAAGTGGATGACGATGATGTGGGAGTAAGAAGAGAAGGAGCTGTTTGATGAGAGCGAGGAGGAGGTGGCAGGGACCAGGGGAGCAGATAAAGGAGGGAGGGGGGGGGGGGGGGGGGGATGGGACGGAGGAGTGAAGCAGTCTGGGAACAAGGGAGGAGAGCTGAGATGAGCTGTTGCTATGGGAGGAGGAGAGGATGATGGGTGGGCTCTGCCAGCAGGCGTGGGAGGGAGACGAAGATGGGGATGAGGGGAGGAGTGTGTTTGTAGCACAGGGGGTTCTGGGATGAACAGAACTGTTGGTTATGTAACGGCTGTATTTGGGTTTTTAATGAACCTCTCTCTTCCTGCTCACTGGCTACTGAGCTGTTACTGTTGGCAGGAGAAGCGCAGCATAAACACACACACACACACACACACACATAAAAACTTCATTTCTCAAACTCTCTCCTGCATAAAGAAACACACATTCATTTCAGGAATGAAACCCCAGAGTGTGAGAGCTCTATTCAAACTTTCTACTCTGGATTTTTTATTTGTGTATAGGTGAAGCCGATCACTGTGTGTGTGTATCAGTATGCACAGTTTCTTTGCATGTGTGACTGGGGTGGGGGGGTTTCATGTGGGATCAACTTTGTAATTCATTTTTCCAGGACTTCCCTGGTGTGAACAGAGAGCGCTCAGAGCACAGCTGGAGGGCACGTGTGTATGTGTGTGTGTGTGTGTGTTTGTTTGTGCACGCGCGCGCGCACGTGCAGGTATGTATGTGCATATGTGACAGTGTATAAGCACAGGTATGGGATGCTTCAGTCCGCCCCGATTCCACCGTGTCAATATTTACCCAGTATTCTGAGATTTGAAGAAAGGGAACTTGTTTCAATATTTATGGATGTGGTCAAACACAAAGTCATCGCAGTCTTTCCAAACCCTCTGACTATATGCACACACACACACACACACACACACACACACACACTGCTTTGATATGGAGTTTATTGATATTAGTGGATAAAGTTTATTGATGTAACTGATTGAAAGTAATAATGTTGGTTGTGGAACAAAGCTGAAACATGGTTTTGGAGATCCTCCAGTGTTTTCTGGTTCAAGTGGCATTAAGGTGTTGATTCTTAGTTGTTTTGAGAAGATTTGGGGTTTGGAGGAACAGGGGACACGAGGGAGAGCGGCTGCCGGGGAAAACAACAACAACTCGCCTGATGAGATGAATAGATATGCCTGTTCGGACGCTGTGTAAACGTGAAGAGAAACAGTGAAAGGCCCAGATTTGACAGAGATAAAATATCTCACCTCACCACGTTGATATTAAGTATATTTACAGAGAGTCGTGTTATTTGAATGCGGCCTTGTATAAAAATGCCTAATGGCATGCAGTGTGTCTGGGATGGAGGAACGTGTTTGTTTTAGACTTGTTTCCATTTACTCTATGGGTCTAGCAGTACTATTGTGATGAATATTGTCTAAATTGAGCTCCCCGCGGTGGTTTGGCTGTTGGCAGTGAAAGAGGACTTACCGGAACATTTCCTTTTTTAGTTAAAAGCAAATATGCTTTGTCTTTATATTAGATTTCTGTTACTGGAAAGGAAATGGACGAAGAGAAAAGGAGGAACAGAAAATAACTGAGCTGAGAAAAACGATGATATTAATAAACCGTTATTTTGAGAATCAATGAATCTAGGGCTGCAATTACGGCTTTTTTTCATTGTTGATTCATAAGCAAGGTATTTCCCCGATGAATTGATTCATCGTTTTTTCTATAAAATGTCAGAAAAAAGTAAAAAAAAAAAATCCCAGTGTAATTTCCCAGAACTCATGGTGATGGTCTTCAGTTGTGTTATCCAAAAAACAGTCTGATCCCAAAGGCATTCAGTTAAATTTATCATCATAGAAGACGAAGAAAACAGTAAAAAAAAAAAAACACAGTAAATTGGGGGTATCTTTGCTTAAAGATTGAGCTATTTATCAAAATTGATGATAATTCTTTTTCTGATGATTGACTGTTTCAGATAAAAATGCCAAACATTTCCTAATGCAAGCTTCTGAAATGTGAATATAATGTTTTACATTACTAAGTAAATATCTTTGGGTTTTAGACTGTTGGTCAGACAAAACAAGACATTTCAAGATGTCTTGTTATAAGTATTTTTAAAAAAAAATTTCCTGACATTTGTTAGACTAAAGGATTAATTGAAACCTTTTTTTTGTTGAAAATTTAAAAGAAAAGTTAATTATTGGAACTGACCTAGCATTGTAATAGGGTGTATCACACACAACAGATTGTTATTTTGCTCAGTTTAGACACATTTCACTCTCTTCCCAACAGCCCCGTCTCAACAGTCCACCTCTATGTTACTAACTAACTCTGATTATGTTTGAGCACTGGATGAAAAATGAGTGAATTTCATGGTGCTGTGAAATAGTTCACAAAATACTGATGGATTCAGGTGAAGCTCATCCAGCTCATGTTTGTGTTTGTGCTGCCAGCCAAGCAGACGGGCGTTACATAACCTGTGTGTGTGTGTGTGTGTGTGTGAATACTGTATATATGTCTGTGTGTTTGCACGAATGTGTGTGTTGTGTCTTCTCATATAAGCCAAAAAGCCCATTCCCAGAGATGAAAACGCTGTCCAGGAATAACATCTCCGATCTTTCATGTCCAACCTATCGCCACCATAACACACACACACACACACACACACACACACACACACACACACACACACACACACACACACACACACACACACACACACACATACACACACTGTTGATTTTACATCGTGTTCAGTTCAGTAGGAAATCTGTCTGGCTAGTTACTGTACACCCTGAGCCCCGGCTCCTCTTCCCCTCCCAGACTTACCCCCTCAATTGCGGCTTGTTCAGGTCGTGTGTGTGGAGGTGTGTGTGGAGGAGGAGGAGGAGGAGGAGGACGGGGAGGTGCAGAGGAATGCAGGGTTGGGTCGGGTGGAGCGGGATGTCGGAGGGAAAAGAGGGGTCTCTGTTTAGTGTGTATGTGGAGTCTATAGAGAGATTAAAGATGTGTGTGTGAGTATTGATGAAAGTGTGTTTTGCTACTGTGTTTACTCCGCCGGGGCCCGCCGCCTACCTGACAGTGGAGAGGAGAGTGATGAGGGAAATAGGTGGGAAAAAGTTTTTTTTTGATCTGGTTGCAAACAAGGAATCTTTACCTTCTATTTTTATGTTTTTTGTGTGATTTGTTCTGTAGTAAATGTATCTTAAAATCTACAAAAATGCAAAGTAGGAAGGGAATGGGAGAAAAGATGGATGATAGAGAATGACCAAGTGGTAGAAAAACACAAAATGTTCTGTATAATTCAGGAGCTGAACTGAGCTGAACTTCCACGAATCCACCAATTGGCTTGTATACAAGTTATACAGAAATGCATGCTTATGCAAAAATGCACACACACACACGCACACACACACCTCCCAACGTGCAGAGCAGCGGGAACACTGTGGTCTGTGTACGGCGGCTCTCCTTCACTTCCGCACCGTAAATGTGTGTTTGCTATACGAGGGAACACGGGGAGAAAAGAGGAATTCATGTTGCTGTTTATTTGAGCTTTGGCCAAATCCAACCTGGGGCGGCCGCGTTGGCGCGCGCTCTGCACCAAACCCCAGCCGCTCCTGTACCCCCAGCCACACACACACACACACACACACATACACACACACATACTGTACAGATTTTACTACTCTCTCTCTCACACACACACACACACACACACATACCTGTCCATCCTAGCCATATCAAGGTGTGTTTGTCTTTCCTTACCCACCATTTTAGGTCCTCCCAGAGCAGGTATTTCCCTCTCTTACCTACACACACACACACATTTACACACATACACTGCAGCTATAGAGGGGGGGGTGGGGGGGGGTGTCTGTGGGCTGAGTGTGTGAAGCACTTGCATTGATAACCTGCAGCTCAGACTCACTCAGTCTCACTTTGTGGCCGTCCCCCTCGCCTGGAACTCCCTTCGCCCTGCTCCGTCTCCTTTCTCACTCTAGGACGGACCCGCTCAGACCCGCGCGTTCACTCGTCACCCCTCTTGTCGCTGTAACCATGACGCCTACCCCGCCGTTGTTCCTGCTGCTGCTCAGCCTCATAGGGGCTCAGGCCACCGTGGACGTCCGCACGGCCGCCGCCATGGGTAAGAATGATGACCTTTAACCCTAAAAGTTGAGAAGTCTGTGATGGTGTGATACCTGACAACTGTTTTTTTCACTCCTTATCCTCCTCCAAAAAAAAAAAATATTCTGAGAACAGCAAACCTCAGAATTGACATTATAACATAATTAAGCAAAGTAAATACTTGACTTTATACAGAGGTAACAGCATTTAAGAGGTCTGAGTTCAGTCTTTTCCCTAATATCCAAAGACGGTATGATGTGTGTGAACTAGCTGCATTGCTGTAGAGTTCTATAAATTGAAGGAGAGAAATTGAAAAAGTCAAGTATGTATTAAGCTTAATCATGTTTTACATTTTAATTTGTCTGGATAATTGCAAAATAATATAATTCCACAGTTGATTTCTATACTTTCCAGTGTCTTTTTAATTGATGTGGAGTGATTAGTCAGCCAGTGTTAAAGACAGTAGTGGTTTTTGTGTTGTTGCTGGTGGTTGGATGGTATACGTGCACAGTTTGGATGACTGTTTCAGGATGCAGTTGGTAGTTGGTCTGCTGTGAGTGTGTGTATTGTAGAAGTTGGTGGGAATAACTTAAGGGAGGGAGAGAGGTGAAGGGTGAGAAGGGAGATCAGTGATGTTAGACAGACACTGGAAGTTTTAGCAATTAATTTAACGAGTCCTCAAACGCCTGGGCCCTCACTGAAAATCCAACACATCCTCCCCGATGCACACAGTTTTATTATTATTATTATTATTATTATTATTATTTGTATTATAACAAGACACTATCACAAAAACAGTTTTCTGTCCTTCACACACATAAAGTAGCTCCACCGGGTGTTTGCGGCTGAACTGTTGAAGCTTTTTCAGCAAAACTGTTTGCATCAAAACAATGAAAATCTTAACTTAAGATCCACTTTTTTTCTGAGCTTTCAACCACTTCTCATCCTCCTGATTGGTTGTCATTCTAATAATAATGTACTAATATTATTATCGAAGAGGTCCTTTTTAATATATTTAAAGCAGGCGACTTCTCAATTGATCTTTCTTCGTCCTTCATCCTTGTTTTTGTGGCAAAGCATTCCTCCATCTCTCCCTCCACCCTCGCCTCTCTCCCCCCATGTTGCCTCCTTGCATCCTGTTTTTCTCTCCCACTTTCTCACAACCCTCCCTTCTCCTCTAAATACCTCCGTTCTCCCCATGCTCCTCCCACCCTCCACCCTTTTCTCCCTTCCTCATCAGTTTAATTTTTTTTATCCATCTACATTTCTGGATCACTTGGTGGTTAAGGTTAAGACACGAATACATAATAATCTCTTTTCTGTCCTCCTTTCTTCATGTGTAGCGGCAGGTTTGTGCAAAACCCGTCCCACAGACATCGTGTTCATCATCGACAGCAGCCGCAGCGTTCGCCCTTCGGAGTTTGAGCAGGTCAAGGTCTTCCTGGCTAAGGTCATCGAGGGGCTGGATGTTGGACCCAACGCCACCCGCGTGGGAGTCGTCAACTACGCCAGCCGCGTCAAGAACGAGGTATGGGGGCACTGAGCAAAGTTTTTGATGTATTTGTCAAACAATTTAATTTCACTGACCTTGCTATTATGCAACTGTAGGTGTCTCTGAAGACGCACCGTACCAAAGCCGGGCTGATTAAGGCCGTGACCAAGATCGAGCCCCTGTCCACTGGAACAATGACTGGTCTGTCCATCCAGTTCGCCCTGAATGTGGCCTTCAGCGAGGCTGAGGGCGCTCGGGTCAAGTCTCCTGACATCAGCAAGGTCAGACGCACATTTATATGAATTCACACTACACTTCAATTCAACATGTTCCATCATTTTGATCATCTGCTCCTCTTTCCTTGACAGGTTGCCATCATTGTGACAGACGGGCGTCCCCAGGACAGCGTGAAGGACGTGGCTCAGCGCGCGCGGGACGCCGGTATTGAGATCTTTGCCATCGGCGTGGGACGCGTGGACATGAGCACCCTGAAGCAGATGGCCAGCGATCCTCTGGACGACCACGTGGACTACGTGGAGAGCTACAGCGTCATCGAGAAGCTCACCAAGAAGTTCCAGGAGGCCTTCTGTGGTAAGATGGGAGGGAGGAAGTGGGAGAAGAAGAAGGAAAGATGAGGGTGCAGAAAACCTTAGTGATGGAAATAGACAAAGATGTTTGAGACGAATTACTGTCAGGGTGGGTCATCGTCATTATCCTTCATCACTGTGGAGAGAGCTGCCTCCCTATACTGAGGGTAAGGTGTCAGGACTGTCATCTTTTCATTCCTATATGTTGTTCCCTCCCTCAACAAGACTACAGTATCATCATTCAACCAGTCAAACCCATTAAATACTCCCAGTTCATGAGGGAAGGAACAACCTTTAGGAACGAAATTCGCTCCTGCTCTTCAGTCAACTCTCACATAACCGAGAGGCGAGACTGATCTCTCTGTAATTACCCATCCATTAGTGACAATCATTAAACCTCTAATTAGCGATGCCCCTTGGCTCTCCCCCGTCTGCGGCAGCGTTGACTGCTGCCTGCCACTCGCTCTGCAGCAGCCAATCTCGCTGCAGATGTTTCACCCAGGGGCGGCGCTGCATGATCACAGTGTTGGACTGTTATTGGACGAGCCTGAGCCTCACATTTAGAAAACGGATCTCGTATATTTGAGGCTGCTCCAATACTAATTTCCACCTGTTTGTTTTAAGGATCCACTGGATGCATGCATCGTCCACACATATTCAAAACTGTTGGCTGCAGGTCACAGTGGATCATTAAAAATCAAGGCTAGATTTCAGACTGACATAGTTTCATTCTCTCCTCCTAACCCCAACCTCCCCATCCCCCCACCCCCCTCTGTGTGTGTGTGTGTGCCTCAACATTTATTCTGCACGCACACACACAGTGTCGGACCTGTGTGCAACCGGGGATCATGACTGTGAGCAGGTATGCATCAGCTCCCCCGGATCATTCAAGTGTGCCTGCAAAGATGGCTTTACCCTCATGGACAATGGTCGCAGCTGCAGTGGTGAGTGTGTGTGTGTGTATGAAGGTATTAATCCAAGCGCGGCCGCCGTGCTACCAGAGTAACATGACCTGTCGTGTGTCTGACATCGACAGCTTGCAGCAACTCGGCGACAGACGTGGTGTTCCTGATCGACGGCTCCAAGAGCGTGCGTCCCGAGAACTTTGAGCTGGTCAAGAAGTGGATCAACCAGATCGTCGACAAGCTGGACGTTTCTGACAGCAAGGCTCACGTCGGACTGGTTCAGTACTCCAGCTCAGTCAGACAGGCACGTGTCTGTGTTTGGCATTTTAGCGTCACATAATAAATCGACCGCCCTCTCTCCCGCATCAACGTCATATTTCCGTCTCCTTCCCGCAGGAGTTCCCTCTGGGCCGCTTCAACAACAAGAAAGACCTGAAGGACGCTGTTAAGAAGATGGCCTACATGGAGAGGGGAACCATGACAGGCCAGGCTCTCCGCTACCTGACAGACAACAGCTTCGGCGCCGGTCACGGCGCCCGGCCTGGAGTCGCCAAGGTGGGCATCGTCTTCACTGACGGACGCAGCCAGGACTACATTGGAGATGCCGCCAAGAAAGCCAAGGAGCACGGTGAGAGGGAGGGGATGGATTACTTCTTAATGCATGGGTGTAGTATAAGTAGGTAAAACCCAAAACCTACTGTTACCAGTCAGATGAGGGTGTGTTTATGTTACAGGTTTCAAGATGTACGCTGTTGGAGTGGGCAACGCAGTGGAGGATGAGCTGAAAGAGATTGCCTCTGAGCCGACTGGAGAGCACTACTTCTACACTGCCGACTTCAAGGCCATGACCCAGATCGCCAAGAAGCTGCAGATTAACATCTGTCAAGGTCACACATGATGATTAAAGAGGACCTATTATGCTTTTGTGCTTTTCCCCTTTCCTTTAGTGTCTTATGTAGTTTTTTTGTGCATGTAAAAGATCTGCAAAGTTACAAAGCCCAAAGTCAACGCCAAAGCGAGTTACTCTCCCCCACAGAAACACTACTCCTGAAATGCCTGAAACACCTCGCTTGAAGTCCCGCCTTTTATTCTGTAACGTGGTGATGTCACCAAGTAACACGTTTTGCCTAGCGGCTAGTTTGGCACACCCCCAAACAAAGGTAGTTAGAGCGAAGCTGGAGCTGAGTCCGAAGAGTTTGGTTCAGTTGACCAATCACAACACTCGACCAGCTGACCAATCAGAGCAGACTGGGCTTTTCGGGAGGGCGGGACAGAAGCTCAAACAGAGCGTTTCAGACAGAGGGTGAAAAGAGGTGCTGCAGCACAGTCGGTATGAGGAGAATATAGCATTTTTTGAACATTAAAGCATGTAAACATGTTCTACTAGAAACCCCAAATACAAGTATGCACCTGAAAATTAGCATAATATGTCCTCTTTAAATACTAACATTGAAAAATACATGTCTTATTACTAGTCATTTCACTATATGTACTGGTACAATAACTTGACACTTGTGCTTTCTGTTCCCACAGAGGAGGACCCTTGCGAATGCGACTCCCTCGTAAAGTTCCAAAAGAAAGTAGAAGACGCCCTACAGGCACTAACAAAAAAATATATCCTTTACAACGGGTGAAATGGTGTGAGAATAAGATGTTGATGATGTTGTTATCACATTTTCTGACTTCTTTGTCTTCATTGTTGCCGTCCTTGACAAAATCTTACTAGACAGTATGTCGAAGAGGATCGCCTTGCTGGAGAACAAAATCGTCTGAGGACTCACATCCCACTCTTTCCTACACATTCACACACCCGACCACGTACACACACAAACAATTTTACTTCCTGTAAAATACTGAAGAGGAACCCATATGTGTGTATGTGTGTGAACCCTGACCTCTGCTTGTATCCTGAGCTCTCCCAAACCACCTCTGCACTCCCTCCTCTCTCGGTCTTACCTCTTCCACCCTTGGGTCTCCTGGGACACGAAGCGCCGGTTGCCATGGGGACCACGCCTTTGTGTGTGTGCTCCGAAGGTCATCCTCCATAGCCAGCCTGTGTGTTTGTTAATAAAAGTCTTCCCTCATAGGGAAACGGTGACGGTACACTGAAGGGTTTTTCTTTGTTGCTGCCACGATGTCGAACTTCCCCAAAAACCCCATAGAGTCTGTCTTGTCATGTCAAACGGAGCAGCACATCATCCTCACTTGTTTGTATCTTTCCCTCTCTCTCCTCTCATATCTGAAGGCTTCAGCTTTTTTTCTCTTAAGCCCACAACCTATCTAATATTATATATGGTATATAATATATATATATATATACAGGTAAATTAATATAAGATATGTCTGATAATAAGGGTACACCATTGATGTTTTTTATTTTCCTAAATAAAGGTGATTCAGGAAGTACTTATTATAAATTGTCAAACTATTGTATGCACACAGACACAAAGCAATTATTACTTTTACACAGTTTTAGTTACTTAAAGAGGACCTATTATGCTTATTTTCGAGTGCATACTTGTATTTGGGGTTTCTACGAGAACATGTTTACATGCTTTAATGTTCAAAAAATGCTTTACTTTTCTCATACCGGCTGTGCTGCAGCACCTCGTTTCACCCTCTGTCTGAAACGCTGTGTTTGAACCCCCCTCCTGTAAAGCCCAATCTGCTCTGATTGGTCAGCTGGCCCACTCTGTTGTTATTGGTCAACCGAAACAAACTTTTCAGACTTCACTCAAGCTCCACTCTAACTGGCTTTGTTTGAGGGCGTGCCAAACTAGCCGCTAGGCAGGTAATATGCAAATGTGTTACTTGGTGACATCACCACGTTTCGGAAGAAAAGGCAGGACTTCAATCAAGGCGTTTCAGGCAGTTCAGGAGCAGTGTTTCTTTTGGGGAGAGAACCTCTATGACTTTGGGCTGTGTAACTTTGCAGACCTTTTACATCCACAAAAAATATATATAACACTCTAAAGGAAAGGGAAAAAAAGCATAATAGGTCCCCTTTAAATATAAGGAAGTATAAAAAATACACTGAATATTCCTATGGTTCCGATATGTGGGCTCCGAGGACCACAAGGGCCTGACAGGTGACCCCAGCAAAATGGTGAACCGCTTCAATTCATTGTCAAAGATTTCCACAGTCCTTTACACTTACAACTTTATCGTAATTCTGCATAAAGACTTTAAAGTACTAAAATTCTTCCCGGATGGCAGTGATCAGGACCAAATCAAGGTAGGATCCATATTCTAGTGTGGATTTGTGGGTGTCCCTGTCAAGAAAAGGTTTACTCCTGTATTAGAGTGCAGCCATGGAATTAATGGAAACTATACATTTGCTGTTTCATATTATAAAATGGAGGACAGAGCAAATTTAAGACATCGCCTTAGGCTTTGGTAAGTATGATGGGCATTTGTTATCAGTGTTGACATTTTACAGACTACATAATTAATTGATTAATAATTAGAATAATGGGCAATACTATTGATGCTACAGTCATGTAAACTAGTATTTTTTAGAAAGCTGCAAACAGTTATATGTAGGGCTTTATATTTGATTATTTTGTATTATCAATTTTCTATTGGTTTTAGCATACTCCTCATAATAAAACATAAAAAGTTAGGTGCAGAAACATTATCTTTTTTTTTTTTTTGCTCAAAGTCTTTTTATTGGTTTTCTGCATAAGATCCAGTAAATCACAGAAGTAATTGTATAGACAAATTATAACCCCCACTCCCACCCCAGCCCTTTAGCAATGTTACTGTACCATTAAATAAGCAGAGTTCATTTCATAAACAATTACATTTATACATATAAATGAATTCAATCCGATAGAAACATAAATGAAACACACATAGAAAGGAAAAAAAAAAAGAAAAAGGGATAAATACATTGTTTTAAAACGATTGTAGTACATAAACAAATAGTATGGGGTCAGCAGTTCAAAACATGATCCTTTAAAGCAGTAATTAATGCACCCTGAGGACCCTGAAGTGCTCTTCATTAGTGAAAAGTTGCGTTCACGTCACAGTGACGTTGCATAACCTGAAAAAAAAAAAAAAAGCTCTCAAACTCAGAGCAGCTGAACGAAACCAGCAGTGTGAAACCTATAAATGTGTTCTTGGTGCCTCATTTGAAACTTCGCTCTAGTCGGAAGTCCAAACACAAACCACCGGCTCGCTGTGTGTTTTTATCACCGAGCCGTCGTTTCGCTGTTAGAACAGTTTTGCATCATCTGCTAACAGCAGCTAGGCTAACTTAGCTTAGCTTAGCGAGCTAACTAACTGGCTGCCCGTCTCTACGGTTTTCAACACAACACAAGAGATGGCCGGTAACCCCGCGGCTGGCTTTACCCGCCAGGCTAACGGAGGAGACAACACACCGGGACGACCAGGGTCCGGTTCCGGAGGCTCGCATCGCCACCGGTACGAGTCCGAGTCCGACGTCGGCCCGACTGTGAAGAGCTTAGCGCGGCTGTGCAGCCGGGACGGAGAGGAGCGAGCTGCGGCTCTGGAGGAGTTCAGTCAGGAGGTGCTGGCGTGTTTAGCTCTGGACCGGCCCGGTTCGGCACGGCTGGGGAAACAAACGCTCCTGCATCTGCTGAGACTGTCCCTGTCGTGTCCGCTGCAGGAGGTCCGTGGGAAAGCGACCGAGCTGCTGCGAACCGCACAGGTAATGTTGGGTCACACTGTGTTTTCTGCTTCATAATGTCTGCAGAGAAACAACCAGACTGATTCAACACCAAAAAAGGCTTATTTTACACCCAGAAATGTGCTAAAAAGGCAGGAGTTTGTTTTATTTTTTTTGTAGCACTTATTGCATTATCTTGTTATCATGAAAGATTAGGTGAATGATTGATTAATACTGGTGATAACTTTGAGGCTGATCAGCCACAGCTGATAACCACTTTCTATCGGATTGTTAAGTATTTCATCAGACACTGTACGAGGTGATGCAAGAGTCTGCTGCGGTGTGCACAAACAAGCAGGCAGGGCAGGACCCCGCCCCCCTCCCGGTGTCCTGACAAACACATCAGACACACCCCCCCCCGTTCACAGCCTCTCTCTGCAGCTTCTAGAAATAAAAAAGTCAGGCTGCGTTTGACGCATTTTCAGTTTATTGGTCGTCTCTGTTGGGGAAATAATAAGCGGTGACTTGCGGGTATTGTGCTGCCCGGTTTTCCGATGATGTCGGTGAGTTTAATGCATGGGTTTTTGATACAGATTTTATGGGCTGAGTGTTATGAAACGGCTCTCCAGTTACAGTACGGCCGCTACAGGCTGAAAGTTAAAGGTCTAGTCAAGTTCAAGGGGGTTGAAGCTGATCTTTAAAATAATCTTTATCATATGTGTGGACGTCCATATTATTAATTTATTCTGAAGTGTTTAAGAGAAAATCAGTGACAATCCAACACTTTCGTTTTTGCTAATTTTTTTTTTTTAATTTTTGATATGATGTAATCAGTAAGGCTGCACCTAACGATTATTTTCATTGTCTCGATTAATGGATTAGTTGTTTGGTCTATAAAACGTCAGAAAATGGTGTAAAATGTCGATCAGTGTTTCCCAAAGGCCCAAGATGACGTCTTCAAATGTCTTGTTTTGTCCACAACTCAAAGATATTCAGTTTGCTGTCACAGAGGAGTAAAGAAACCAGAAAATATTCACATTTAAGAAGCTGGAATCAGAGAATTTTGACTTTTTTTTCCCTTAGAAAAATACTCAAACCATTTAATTGATTAGGTGTTTGGTCTATAAAATGGTGTAAAATGTCGATCTGTGTTTCCCAAAGCCCAAGATGACGTCTTCATATGTCTGGTTTTGTCCACATCTCAAAGATATTCAGTTTACTGTCATAGAGGAGTAAAGAAACCAGAAAATATTCACATTTAAGTAGCTGAAATCAGAGAATTTACACTTAAAAAAATAAATTGATTATCAAAATAGTTGGCGATTAATTTAATATTTGACAATTAATCAATTAATTGTTGCACTAGTTGTATTCCACAAAGGTATTTGTTGCTTTTCAGATTAATATTTTACATAGAAACATGATGCATTGTTCTAGATGAAAGCTCCACCTTGTAATTTTTGGCGATTAATTTAATAGCTGACAGCTAATCGATTAATCGTTGCAGTTCTGAAGTAATGTTTAAGATTTAAGACATTTCAATGTAAAGCTAAAAGTCAATTAATTGATTTGTCGAACAACAGAAAAAAATAATAGTCAGCAACTCTTTTGACGATTGATTCGTCGTTTGTTTCAAGCAAAAATGCCAAACGCTCCCTAGTTCCAGCTTCTCAGTTGTGAGATTTTGCTGCTTTTCTTTGTCTTTGTCTTTTGTGATAGTAAAATCAATATATTTACGTTTTGGACTGTTCAGTCAAAACAAGTAATTTAATGACATTATCCTGGGCTTTGGGAAATTGTGTCAAGCATTCTTAACTATTTTCTGACATTTAATACAGTAGATCCAAACGATCAATCAAGAAGATAATTGTCAGATTATTCAGAAATGAAATAAGTCGTTATTTCACTGTATAATTGACTTAACTCTCTGTGTCTTCCTTCTTAGGATCATGGAGTTGAAGTACCTCGGGCTCTGGCATCAGGCCCAAGCGCATTTATTCCTGCGAAAGAGGTGTGTACGGCTTGTTTTTAAAAGTATATCTGCCCCATTATTAAAGATATCAACTGTCATATTTGATTTCCAAATGAAAATACTTGTTTAAAATCGTCTTGAAAATGTTGTGATAGTGTGGGTGTAGTGTATAATGTTGATCACCAGTTTTTTTTTCTTTTTTTGCATTATAATGTTTATTGATAAAACTATTCATATTAGAGATGTGGTTTCACAAGTTGATCTCAGCGTGGCACACAGCTGGCCTCCTTGTCTAATCCAAAGATTTTGCTGGCGTCATGATAAACGGTCAAATCAGTCCTAGTATGAGCAGTGTGGCTAACTAATCTGCTGCAATACCTCACTTACTTCATGTCATCAAAAGATGCAACAGCCGACATATGTTGCAAAAGCCGATGACTAAAAATGCTGCTTTCGTTTGTGACTCACTCCAATCTTTCCGCTGGAGAAAGTGGGAGTGTCGTATCAGCTCTTTAAGGCTGCTTATTGCTGTCTGTAAGAGAAACATGTTTAAGTGAATCCTTGCCAACGTGTCCTCAAGGGGCTTAAAAATATAACTTGAGTTCACTTGTCAGGGAATCGGTTGTCAGTTTTGAACGTGTGTTTTGTCTTGCTTTTTTCTCTTCAGATACTGAAAGAAGGGCGGGACCAGGACATCCTTATAGAGTCTTTCCTTTCATTGGGTCGCGTGGATCACATCACCATGGTGATGGCGATGCACCCCGCCTACCTGAGCTGCTTCCTGAGGACCCAGCATGCTTTGCTGGAGATGGACGGCCCCTTGCCCCGCCACTGGAGACATTACATTGCTGTTATGGTAAGAAAAGCACAGTATATGATTGTTAACTAGTGACACCTATCAGAGCGCTCAGATCAGTAAGGGCCTCATGTACCCTCCTGAATGTACGACGTTAGCTATATCTAAAACAGACACAGTAAAAAAAAAAAAAGCACTTCAAATGAAGATCCTCAAAATGCTGGTGACTATTTTGCAATCAACTGAATATAAAATGGAGTCATCAGTTTCCAAAGACTTCCATGCAACGACAATGCATCTGTTGCCATTGACGTCAGCTTGATTAGTTCACATTGTTTTTACCTCTTACTCAAGTTTCTTGGTTGTCCCTGTGCAACCAACATACAAGACAAAAGTTCACTACAGCACAATATAATAAATAATAATAAAACAAATTCATAGGAGTGGTACATTTTAAAATTAACAGAACTTATTCCCTGCCCAAAAGAAGCTTTCAATAAAGGCATAATTATGTCTTCTTTAGCCGTAATTTCAAACTCTTAATGAATTTACTGAGGTTGGCAAAATCTCTGATATTAGTAGATAGTGAGTTTCATTTTCTGAGTGCAGGAATGGAGGGAAGTTGGCCACAGCATGTCTTCCTAAATGTAATTAACCGCACAATATAGGTGGATAGCTTGTTGCGAACTAAGCCGGGTTGGTCAACAAAACGAAACAATAAGGGATGCAGGTACTGTATACAGTATTGTCGCATTGATCGGTGTATTGCTCTGCAAAGTTATCGCTAGTCTCTGTATATTTTTATTTCCCGATATAATTTGCTCCCACGTCACAACGGATATAAAAATAACATGTTAAACGTCATTCATATTGTTCCTTAAAAGTGAGCCTTTTGATTTGCTGTTTACACTGTAGGTCTGTACATGCACAATCAACCCTTATTGGACTAAGTGAATACAAAAAAATACATCAAAGTAATATCAGTGCACATTAAACTCGTCCTTTACTATAAACAGGTGATATTGTTGTTGGTTAGATTTCCCACCGTGGTGTGCAGAGCTAAATGCTGCAAGCATTGACACTGCAGGTTAAATCACAACGTCAAAAAGTGATTACTTTCTGATCTAATTATGAGTCATGAGTAAAGTGTTTAAGTGATAGTGACCTGTTTGTCTTGCATCTATATTAATTATTTTTGTGTCAAATGAGGCAGCAATAACAACAGCTATAAATGCTGTAAAACCTGTTATTAGGTAGAGTGAGGCTAGATATTGTGTGACTGACAGCCTAAACATTCATAGTAATGTCAGACTCTGCAGCTGTTATTGTTTTCTTTTTGTGACCAAGTCAAGTAGGCCAAAGTGTTTTTACGATTTCTTTTTTTTACACACATACCTAGTAATTTTGGCTTTACAGCGATGCCACCATACGAACAAATAAATTCTTAGTCGACTAACACTTGTATGATTTTGACGAGTAATCGATTAGTTGACTTAATCGACAGATCTGTAAAACTGAGTTTCTCCACAAAGAATCACAGAAAAGCACGACTTTAAATCTTGTGTTTACCAGAGATGTGCTCATAAGTTTCTTGGAAATAACATTTGAGTTTGCCAGTTTTCGCAATTTGTGGGTTACCATCTTAACACGATCCTATTTCACCCGGCATTCTCCTCCCCTTCCGCTATCTGTGCAATCTATTTTGCAAGGGCACCGACGCTGCATCCTTTGCTTAACGCCACCCAAGACGACTGTGATTTGTTTAAAGAAATACAAACAAGCCAGAGCGTTCTCTCCCCTATAGCAGAATGTTAAGGTGTGGAGCGAGACCTTTCTTTAGCGCTGACATAGCTCTGTGGAGATAGGTCTGGCTATACAAGTCTACAGTAACAAGCACTGACAGTGATTATTATTATTGTGATTATTATTATTGTGAGCTTGATCCTTAATGAACCGTGATCAAACTTCTTGTTAATTTTATTTGCTGTGAGCTGTGAAAAATGTTCGTCACTTGACAAACAAATGCACCTATTGTTACAGCTGCATATTAAACCGTTTGTACGGATTACTCTTTATTTTTTTGGAACTGTGTCACAGGTTATTGCCTCATCAATGTTTCAGTGTCCATTAAATTACCGTCAATAGTTGTAGTTATATTTAAGGATCCTACAGTGGTTGAAGTTAACCATTGCACAAAAATGCTAATTTTGAAAGCGATAGAAAAGTCATGAAATAAGATATTTTTAGGCCGTACGAACCTCAAAATCTGGATAAATTTATTCTTTATTAAGTAGAGAGATGACGGATGCAAACTGGACTTGGCAGGTCATCCTCTGCTTGAGCGTTATCCAGCTTCTGTATCATAGCGAGCCACTAACAGGGTCTGCCAAAGACTTTGATCCTCTCATAAACATTTAATGACTCTCATCGCTCATAAATTCATCACATTAGCTGCCCTCTCACTTCAGAAATGCCAGTCATTAGACTCAAAATGATCTAATCGTGGAGAAATTGAGTCGTGTTGCTTTAACCTTTTTTTCATATTTACTAGCATGGGGCAGTTCTTATGCATGATGTCGTTGTTATACACACGGACCAGTTTGAGCTGTGTTTTGAGAGCTGTGTGTTTTGATTACGCTTCACAGGCTGCGGCTCGACACCACTGCTCGTACCCGGTGCAGCAGCACAGCGCCGGCTTCCTGGAGGCTGGAGGGGAGGAGAGCTGGCTGAGCGGCCTCCAGCACGCTCCCGTCAAACTCCGCAGCCTGCAAACGCTCAACAAGCTGCTGGCACACAGACCCTGGCTCATCACACAGCAGCACATCAAGGTCAGACGCAACACTCACTCACTCATTCACTCTCCTGCTCCGAGTCTCAAAAGTTCAAAGTATCTTTATTGTCCCGTACGGGGAAATTGGTTTGCAGCCAGGATTCATACAAAACACTAAAGACTGATGGACAACAACAACAACAGGACAGAGTTTACAGAGTGGTTCAGCTCAATAAGTGATTCTAAAGTACAAGTAAACAATCCGAGCAATCGGTGCAAATGAGCAATCTACAGACAACAGTTTAATACTATCTGCTGTTTGACATGTGAATGGCAGCGGGAACGAAGGGAACCTTTTATCTCTTGGTCCTCAAAACAGGCACTTTAAAACGATGACCTGAGGGCAATAGTTCAAACACTGACCGAAGAGGGGTGGTCTTAGGAAGGGAAGTAACTTTCCTAAGCACCTGCTTGTTATTCAGTTCTGTAAGATGGTGTTTGACTCCTCCCTGAAATTTACCTAGCCATTTGAATGATGCTACCGAGCCTGTTTTGGTTGTTATGTCAAGTTCCCATACCAAGCAACAATACAGAGCATTAAAGCTGATTCAGTGTCATCATATGGATTTCTGACTGAGACTTACTCACTATATGTATGATATTTATTCTACTGTAATGCAACAGTCTGTTATTAAATTCAACCTTTGTGGTGTTTTTTGAGGCTTTCCTTTGTGTTTTGTGATATTGCATTGCACTACATTGTCAGGCGTTCGTTGAATTTAATCCTCTTCTGTATTTGGTGGTCGTAACTTAAAGGACCAGTGCGTAACATTTCGGGGGATCTATTGGCTGAAATGGAATATAATATGATTAACTATGTTTTCTTTAGTGTATAACCGTCAGGTAATAAGAATCATTGTGTTTTCGTTAGCTTAGAATGAGCCGTTTATATCTACATGGGGAGCGGGTCCTCTTCACGGAGTCCGCCATGTTTCTACAGTAGCCCAGAACGGACAAACCAAACTCTGTTAACTTTACCTGCTTGGGCTGGAGTCGATAACGTTACTCGCTCCCTCTTGGCACAAGAGAGAGCCTTCAGTTGGTTGCAATCTCCTCACCTCACCGCTAGATACCACCAGATCCTACACACTGGACCTTTAACGTCAGCAAGAGTCTACAGCGCTCGAGCGTCATGTGTGAGTTGCTCGAAGACGCAAGCCGAGAGGCTCACCGACGCATCGCGGATATATCCCTAGACATCTAGCATGCTAAATATCTTTACCTGTCAGGGACTCCGGCCACGAGCTACAACCAATGAGAGCGCGAGACACGGGGTTAAGGTGAAACCTGGGGGAGGAGGGGGTCACCTGTAACAATAGGAACGCACTGTACGTGCTGTTTTTGCAACACGAAGCAAAGCTGTTGTTGCACCTAGAGGTATAAATAGTAAAAAAAGAGTGTGGAAACAGGCTATTTTGTAAAAAAACACACATCAGCAATGTGTTATGTATTTCTCGCGTGTGTTTCTGTGACAAAATGTAGTTTGGAGACCTCATCGGGGATTCCTCCCGGTGAAAGATCTTGTATTGTGTGACCCCCTGTCGCCGAGCAGTCATGTAGTGTGAAAACCACGACCAAAGACTCCCGATTACAAGACAGCAAGTTGTGTAGTGTGAACAGTACAGCAATCTGATGACCTTGAAAGTCGTGAAGTGTGAACTTGACTTTAGTTCAGTGTGTTAGCATGCTAACAGTTGTGGCAGGTATTTGAACCAAAGTATTGGACAAATAAAAATATTATTGGCCGCTTGATGAAAAGTTAAGGATCACCAAAATCATTACAATTCATCCTGAAGGGAACATGAATGTCTGTAGAAAACGTCACGGCAATCCCTCTAATAATCGTTGAGATATTTAAGCGATTGCCCCGAAACCAACTCACCCACATTTCCACCCAACAAATCCACTTATGTGAAACTTCATTCAACCAACACCCGCTCCTCTCTGCCCTGCAGGAGCTGGTGTGTCCCGGAGCGGAGCCTCGCTGGTCGCTGGCTGAACTCATCCACGCTGTGATCCTGATGGCACACGCTCACTCGCTCTGCTCTTTTGTGTGGGGCTGCGGCTTAAACCCGGAACCCGACCACATCAGAGGTTATACCTTCCAGCTTCAATCACCCTGTCACCTTCCTCGCAGCCCTTGCAGCCCTCATAGCCCCGCTTATGAGGACGGCAGGCAAGAGGTGAGTCAAACACACATTTTTCACCGCACGTCGAAACTTCACAATGTCAACAGGACTCCAGCGTTTCACCAGTCACACCGGTTTGGCAAAAGTAGAAGACTCGCTTCACGTTGTTGACTTCACACGTTGATTTACTGTTTAAAAAACAAAGTACTAATTAAATTCCTCAAGCCCTGCTCTATTTTGTTTTTATCTTCTCCAGCTGGTTGACGGAGCGATGGAGGTGGAGGTGTTGATGCAGAGGATGGTGGAACTGCAGCAGCAGGAGGAGGAGTGCACGCAGGAGGAGATGGTCACTCGCTTCGAGAGGGAGAGGAGCGAGAGCATACCGACCGGTACAAACACGCCTGTTTACCCCACGCGTCAATCTCTCGGTTGACATTTGTTTACTCACTCATTTCCTGTTTGTCGTGTTTGTTCAGCGGTCGTGCGAGCTGCGCCGCCTGACTTGGTGCTGCGTCTGGTGGAGGAGCCAGAGTTCAGATACGAGGACTTTGCCCCCAGGGGAGAGCAGTCGCCATCTACCTTTAGAGCCCAGGTAGTTCAAGTTCAAGTTGATTATATTTTGTTGATTACAACACACATTTCCAAGCTATATTACATTATACAATGCCTGTTGATTCTTAGTGTTTCATAGACGTGTGTTTGCTGATGTTGGTGTCTGACGTGTGCAGGACTATTCATGGGAGGACCACGGCTACTCTCTGGTCAACAGACTACTGCCAGACATGGGCCAGCTCCTGGATGAAAAATTTCAGGTACCCTCACATTTAACCTTGTAGAAGTACACTAATAGAACCAGCCAATAAGCTGATTTAAAAACTGCACCAGACTGATGTGTGGATAGCCTGGCAGGTCCACCTGCGCATAAATTGAGTAAGGGCGAGCGTTTTTTCAAACAAGCGACGCGTCGCTTTGCCTGTTCGCTGACGCACGGAGCAGGTTAGGACATCTTTGGGAAAAACTGAAACAATCTGATGTTTGCTCATTCGCATCGCGTCCAGCTGGGAAGAGGTGTTATCATTGCTTTGTATTAAGGGGTCACAAACAAAACAAAAAAAGAGTTTGGTTAAGACTGTCGTAGAAGCAGCAGTAGCATAGTTGTCATAGATATGAGCTGTTTACACTGGGAAATAAATATGACCACATTTAGTGGAATGTCGGGAAAAATCACTAAAAAGTTGAAGTACTGGCAACCAGATGATGAAATTACTCCTTTCCATCCTGTTCTGGCTGCAGAATACTGAAGACCAGGCATCGCCAAATGTCGGACCGCTGTCCGCACCCAGACAGATCGACGGTTCTCTTTGGACCTGTGACCAATTTCTGATAAATTAATGAGAATAAATAGTCTTCCCGGAGTGTTGTTTTTTTCCTCGACGGTCGCGGCTATAGACCGCGGGCACAGCTAATCCAGTTAATACGGCAATCACTTCACTCAACTGAGCCAATCAAATCGATTGTTTACCGTGCGTAGACAGTTCGCTAGAGAGAACAACAGCTTCCTGGCTACAAACTGTTTTCCCTGGTGGTCTAACCAGAGTAGCGCTACACATTTTGACCATGTTTGGATAGACTCACCAGTGTGAGTCAGCTGTTTCTGCTATGAACACTATTAAAAGCAGGTACCGATCCAGGCTCACCAATGAGCAACTTCACATGTGCATGAGAATGGCACTAACTTCATTCAAGCACTACTAGCAGGTTAGTCGCAGGCCCAGTTCTCTCTCTCTAGGAAAGGAAGTAGAAAGAAATGTAAAATAAATTAAGAGAAAATGGGCTGCTCAAAGCTCTGTTTGCACTTTTTTTTCTAAAACAGTCACTTTTTATATTCAGAAGATTCTGTCTTGCTTTCTTTTACTTGAAATGTAGGCCTTAAGTTCATTGTGCTAGGACTCATGTTATTATGGTAAAGATAGCCATTTGTTTTCCATACAAGTGCCATACAAATTTAATGTGTCTGTATGTTAAAAGTATCCTACTTTGAAAATTGACAACATTGTTGAAATGATATGGAAATGCACGGTGTTGATTTTATTTGATAGAAGTAGGGGTAGGCTATGGGAAACACAGACATCAGAACTGCGCCCATAGCAACGGCCTGTTGTACATAACAACGGTCTGCTATAAAGAAATAACAGAACGCCGTAATTGACCAATCAGAATCAAGTACTCAACAAAGCCGTGTAATAAATTAATTTATCCGATTGATTGAGCATAATTATAACGAGATTGTTTGCAGGTTGTGAGCAACATGACGTACCACAGGATGGCCATGCATGAAGATGTCGACACTCACACTCTGAGGAAAGCTCTGTGGAACTACATCCACTGTCTGTACGGGATACGGTCAGTACCACACGCTGTTAGAAATCATGCAATCAAAACATTTTCTTTGTCTCTGTTGTGTCACTAACTTTTTGATCATTGCTCCCATGCAGCTACGACGATTACGACTACGGCAGCGTCAACGTCCTGTTGGAGCGCTCCCTGAAGGTGTTCGTCAAAACCATGGCGTGTCACCCCGAGCAGACCACGGCGCGCGTCTACCACGCGTTCTGGAGACACTTCAGGCACTCCGAAAAGGTACGAGCGAGTTCAAACGCGCACCTGACTCCGGGCGCCTCTTCAGCCACTATGAATGAATCATTTGACATTTTAACACGTCACCTCTCTTTGGTACCTTCTCAACAAAGAATGAATCATTTGACATTTCAGCGTGTCCTCTCTTTCTTTTCCTTCCTTTTTAAAATGTCATCAGAGAAGGAGGCTTTGATTTACAGACGGGATTGAAAGTGTGTCGTCTAGTAACCTGACCTGGTAATGACATATGCTTTTTTTTTTCTCTTTTTTTTTTTTTTTTGCAGGTTCACGCAAACCTAATAGTGATGGAAGCCCGGCTACAAGCAGCCCTCCTTTATACCTTACGAGCCATCACACAATACATGAGATGACACGACACACTCGCACACGTTTATTTTGCAGATGCTGAGCCAGCTGTGATGTACCACAGCCCAACGCATAACACAACACGGATAGACAATCTTACACACACACACACACACACACACACACACACACACACACACACTACAGTGAATGTTTATATATGCATATCTTATGTTTCAGTGTTAATGTTTTGATGCTGCTTTGCGACTGGGATATTTGATATTTAAAATGTTACTTGTTTTTTGCACTGAAATTTATCAGGTTTTGTTTTCCCCCCACTTGAGCCTCAAGTGTTGTTGTGTGAATATCTTGCACATTGTTTCTGTCACACACGCAGACATATCTACATGCTACATGCCAGCTGAAATTAGACCTGGTAGAACTAGATTTTCATCATAATTCAAGTGTTTATTTGACTGTTCAGGCCAATAATCTGTCACTCAACAGGCGGCCGCTGTTCACCACACCACGATTACTCACTCATGCCTCCGTCCTCTCTGGCTGCAGAGGCTGAGATTAAGAAAAGACAAAATAACTTGTATTTTTATATACAATAAAAAGTTACTTCGTTATCAAAATGGAAACTGTGTGTTGTGTGTGGACATGATGTTCTGGCAAAAAAAACAATCCAACAACACTTTTTGGGATCTGCTCTTTTAGTTTTGTATTCTGATTTTAATGCTAATATAAGAGAGTGTGTATATATGTTTGAGATTACACTTCTTTTTGTTTTATAACCCAAGAACCTAAAGACAGTTTGAGACAAACCCAGATTAATGGGGGGGGGGGGGGGGGTGTTGCAGCTGGAGTTGCATTGACACTCCACGAGATGGAGACAAAGACTTTAAAGAAATGTGACATGTCCTCGCAGTTCACTTTGCCAAGTCACTCTTCAAGGTGAGTTGTAATAGTGTGGCAGCACAGCTGTCCTCTTTCTTGAGTTACAGCTGAATGTGCACGCTTCTCAAGTGTTGATCCAAAGTAATATTGGAAGAAAAGCGACACGTCAGTAAAGCGCACTAAAGGGAACTATTTGTTTCTGTACGCGGATGTCACACGTTTCATTCAGTCTTCCTGTAGTTCACACCAGGGTGTGCAGTGTGTTGCATCTCACCCTGTAAGAGTGAAAACACACCCAGACTGCATCAGTAATAGTTACTGCCGGGTTTCTGGGTGTATGAGGGCTACAAGCTGCACTTACTTCCACAATAACTTAGTGTGCTTATAGCAGGAACTTTTATGTCAAAGTAGCCTAATTCAACCTACTTTATTAATGTAGCTTGGGGTGTGCTACTTATAGTTTTAAAATGATTGTAAAAGCTAATTTAATGTAGGAAACTCCAGTTTGATACTTTATGGCAATGTCTAACTGTGGGATGTGTCCTTATATTTTACAGGATAATTATTATTGGAGGTGTATTCTCCATAAATAGGCTGCTTGTTCTCATTTCTAAATACTCATTTACAATATTATTTATATTAAATATCTTTTTTTTTTTTTTCAATTGTCCATTACGCGCGCGTTCCTCTGGGGTGGACTTCATTACTTCATCGCGCGCCTGAAGTCCGCTCCCAAAAGCCTTCCGGACGAGGCGCGCGCTCACTTCTTCTCACTTGCTCGTGCAGTAGCTCACGGCTGCTTTTTCTCTCCGTGCGCCCTGCGAGTCACCGACCGGACACCGCCGACACTCACCGACCGGACACCGACCAGGATTCCCCGGGATAACGACGTGTTTTAGTGTCGGGTATGTCTGCTCTGTTTATATCATACACTGTCTGATACAGGCTGCTCTCATTATTATTAGTGTTATAATTAAAGAATGAGTGATTTGTTGTTCTTGAAGAACTTTCTATGGAAATCCAACAGTAAAAGATGATGGGTTACATATGGCATAGGTAGTTTCCCCACATTGCTTAGCAACCTAATGGATTTTACTTTTAACTTTTTCACAGTTTTGTTCAGTATGAGTGGAGGAAGTCGCCTGTAGTTCACATCTCTGTGAAAAAGACTGAGAAATAAACCTATCAAATAAACCTAGATGAGTTTATTTTCAGCAGCCCACCACCCTATATAGGGCCCTCTGTACCTGTTTTAAATAGAAAATAGTCAGGGCTGACTGTTTTCAGTGTTTCTGAAAATTGGGTAACTTTGGAGTGGTTACTGTTAGATAAAAGGAAGTTTGGGTTGTTTGCCTGTGAGAAGTTAATAAAGCTACTTCCACTCTTCGTGCTGGACGGATACCACAGAGGGTGATATTTAGAAATCAAACAGCCAACACTGCATTATTGAAAGAGTGGATTTACCAGAGAGTTTAGTCACAAGTTTGTTAAATGCCCTGACGTTGAAACTTGTTGGCTTTTTTTTTTTTCACAATTTAGTCACGACAATAAAGGCTTTTTAATATATTTCCTTCCTCGTTGCCACTTGTTTTAGTATTTTGGAGTGCCAGGATTCCCTTCCTGTCTATCCTGATTTTTTCCCCTGTTTTCCAAGAGCACCAATATCCAATACACAGAGCAACCAGTTATCTCTCTTTCCCAGCCAACATTGCAATATTGTAAGAGTGGAATTTACCAGAAAGTTTAGTCACTTTAAAGTGGGATTTCTTCCTGTCAAAAACATATTTGTTTTACGCAAGGATGATCAGTTATAAGGTTGTAGTAATAGAACATTTATTGTTAAGTTGAAATGGTCAAATGATAACTCATCACAGGATCTTGTGGCTGACTGCATCATCTGGGATCAACTGGATGATTTTGTAATTTAGGCTAAAGGTCTTTTGTCTGTTGAATTAGCTCCAGAAGCAGAATATTCCTTCAGCAAATGCGTCTGTGATTTATTTGACAGGAAACCACCTTGAGGAAAAAGGCAGGGCTGGATGTTTCCTTATCATGTCCATCTCTCTGAGGTGTTTCTGCGGCTTTAGCGTGGTCAGGTTGTAGGTGTTTATTTCTACATCACGATGGGCTGCAGGGAGGTGGCAAAATCACACCATCGTCCTTTACATTAATCTCTCGTGTATCTGTGTGAAGGAGGAGTTGTCGTGGAATTTAGAGGGTCGGATGGGGCGAGGGGGGGGGGGGGGGGATGCGATTAGGCTGTCCAAGGCCGGACTTCATCACTTCCTGTTTCTTTACGAGGTCAGTTCCTGTCTTTAGCCTCTGGGCCAGGCAGGAAGGAAGGGGGCGTGGATGTGTTTTTTATTCGGGGGGGGGGGTTAAAAAATGGACGTCAACATCGTCACGCAGCTTTCCCACCAAGCAGCTGTGACAGTTCTTGTCCTAGATGAGCCCATACAGACAGATGTTAGACACACCTCTGGATGGAGGGCGTCAGCTGAATATGTTGTCAGCCACTGGTGCAACCTGAGGAAGAAGCTTCTTCTTGTTGCTTCCATAGGAGCAGGCCCTGAACTGTTTAAATACAGTATCTTAAAGGTGCTATTGATAACATTGATAACATTCAGCCACTAGATGTCGCATTCTCCCTCCCCCTTTACTTCACAACAAGTCGTTGCCAGGCACTTACCTTTTTTTCACACTAACTGATGACCCAGAGATACCACCTGATACCAACGACGTTTTACTTTTGGCTCACAAGCCTTGTTAGAAGTGGGAGCCAGACGTCAGATATCTTCCACAGAGATAAACAAAACATTCATTTTGGACCCGCCAACATTTTTTAAAATGATTAATTCACAATCATAATAATTTTTTTCATTAAAAGCCATACTTTTATTCGACACCTTTCAAAAAGCTCTGTGGAGGTATTATTATTTTTCGAAAAATATTCTTCTACATAAAATATGTTATCAATAACACCTTTAATTCACGTATGCCTTCTAACAAGCCACCTCTGTATCTGGAGGATATGATGACTTCATGTGGAAACAGGAAGTCCCGATGACCGAGACACCTTACTTTTCCATAGGCCCGTCCAGTTTGTGCGTGTGTACCCTACGAGTGCGTGTTATGCGTGTGAGGGTTCGGTGACAGCTTGCTTCCCATTGTCATATCATTCCTGCTCCACTCACCCTCTGCATCCTGTGGGGTTTCCTGCTAGTGAGGGAGAGAGAAAAAAGAAAGGTATATAAGAAAAGAGATGGAGAAACAAGAACTGAGGAGAAAGTCTGGAGAGAACTGGTGTAAAAGTACAGAAACTCAACAGATCTGAACAATCCTGTGTTAGTGTGTATGTGTGTTTCTCTATGTTCCCGCAGTGAATTCCCCGCTGGGAGCAGCTTATCTGCAGTCCACTGTGCAGGAAAGGGTGTGTCATTTGGATTTGGATGCTTGTGAGTTTGACGACGGAGGGTGATGTTATTGTGATTTTATGAGAGTGCACTGAATGCGTGCTAATGCTTTGTCGGGCAGAATGTATTTGCTTCTTTATATTGTTAAACAAATACACAACAATACTGTTCGCAGTTGTGGAAAGTAACTAAGTATATTTACTCAAGGACTGTACTGTAGTCCAGTTTTTGAATATTTCCATTGTATGCTACTTTATAATTTTACTGCACTACATTTCAGAGGGAGATATTGTACTTCTTACTCCCCTAGTTAAGAGCTGCAACTATTGATTATTTTCCTTATTAATCGATTAGTTGCTGGTCTATAAAATGTCAGAAAATAGATAGTCAGTTTACTGTCATAGAGGAGAAAAATATTCATATTTAAGAAGCTGGAATCAGAGAATTTTAGACACTTTTTTCTTGAAAAAATTACCCAAACTGATTATTTCATTATCAAAATAGTTGGCGATAAATTTAATAGTTGACAACTAATCGATTAATCGTTGCAGGTCACTAGTTTTATTCCACAAAGGTATTTGTTACTTTTCAGATTAATATTTTACGTACAAACATGATGCATTGTTCTAGATTAAAGCTCCACCTGGCACCAATAATGTAATAATGTAAAACTGAAAGGGGAAATTTTACATACCTAGTACTTTTACTTTGGGTACTTTAAGTACACTTTGCTTATATATACTTCTATACTTTTACTTAAGTACACTTTTGAATGCAGAATGCAGAACTGTAATGGAGAACAGTAATGCTACTTTTACTTAAGTAATGATCAGAATACTCTTTTTCATTACTGCTGTCCTGTGATAGGTTTATTGTTTAATTTGCCCAGGTTTAGAGATATCCATCTCCAATATTTCTGCCTCCAACCCAATACAGTGGAGGTATATTGAATTTAATTTGTCGCGCTCACAGCATTAAAAAGATACCTTTTAAAATTCAGCAGTGACGACCCTTTCCATAGACCGTTTCCCCGTTACTCTGGAAAATCCACTGATCTTACCAAAGACAGTATTCTTAGGGTCAACTTCTGGTATTTCAAGTGAAGTCTGTGAGTTACGAAATTCAATTCACCTCCATTGCATGGGTGGAGGCCGATATTTCAAAACCTGGGTAAAAAGAATTTAACTATTTGCATGTCTTCATACCATTAGGTGTAAGAAAGATTATTTTTTTGTAACAACCATTGAAAAACTGTCAATGACACCGAAGCTTCTTATCTAACGATGAAGTATTAGTCCGTGCTGTAAAAGGACCTGTTTTTGTAGCCAGACTTATCACAAACCAACACCACACCAGAGGAAGCGGCTTCTGTATTCTAATTATTTCTTCTTGTCAGCTGCTATAAAAAATCTGCTATGACAGTAAGCAACCAGTGAAGTGAAGTGAAGTGAAGCTTCGTATCAGCTAAAACAGAGGAAACACAAGTATCTCTGTGGAATCAGAATGAGTGATAAGAGTTTTTTTTGCAGTATACTTGTGGCAAGAGGCAACTAATGACAGTTGCATCATGGAGAAATAATAGTGTGCCATTTCATTGTTACACAAGCAAACAGCTAAAGATATTTTAGATGGTGAAAGACCTTCTGTTTTAAAGCTAAACAGTACACTACAAGATGTTGCTGAAAACATTTGAGGCGAGAAATAGGCATTACAGTAACAGAATATTGATTCATATTTGTTCAGCGCTGCCTAGTTTGACCGTTTGATCGGAGTTTGTTTGTGATTGACAGCTGCTCAGAGACGGCAGGACTCCAGCTCGGCTCTGATTGGTTGTTTTCCTCCGGTCTGTTAAATCTTGCAGATGCCATTAGGAGCACCGAAGGACACATGATTTTTTTCAGATTACCTGTCTCATGCACTACTGTCAGGATATAGTGACCATTTTTTTAATCATATTTGCTTCAATCAATTCTACCCACTGCTGCTTTAAATTTAACATTACCTATTTCAAACTACGAGCAATTCCCGTCACCTAGCTGTGTGTGTTTGCTTGCGTTGCATACTGTATATCATTTTCATTACTTTGTTTCAAGAGGCAAAGAGGAACTGTTTACTTACACTGGTGTAATTGTCAGTACTTATGCAGACTAGCAACAAGTTTGCCAGTTTGAATGTGCAACCCCGACGTACCACCCATCACCACCACACACCCACACACTCACATACACACGCACTTTGTCTACTCTCTTAAATGTTTGTGGCTGATTGAAAGAGAAATAGGAAATACACACCTACATGTTGTGTTTATTTCTGCACCATGGCGGGTTATATACCAGCGTGTGGTAATTTGGCTCTCTGTGCATGCTTGACTGGTGAAGCCTTTGTCCAGTGGGCCGTGTACTCTGCTACATGTGTGACTTTAGTGTTTCCTTTATGTATAAACACTTCAGGTCAACCGATATAGCCTACATCAGGTGCTAGAGCAGCTTCTGTGTGCAGAGAGGAAGACAGAAATTTGATCAACAGGAACCCAAACGGAGAACAATGACTGTATGGCCGTTCCGCTAACAGTCCTCTGTATGTGTTATTATGCTGCCGATCCTGTCTCTGGTCATCTGCCAATCGTAGAAAGGAGAAAAAGAAGAGATGAGAGAAAGGGCATAGGGAGGAGGCCTCTTATACACCTCCTCCTTTCTGAAGTCTACCAGAAAGAGAAAGTCAGCAACTTTGGTCCAGTGAATGAAGAGAATGTGAAGGGTTATTGTTGGAGGGGTGTGGGCACAGAGAAGAGAAAAACAGCAACAGAGAGTAAGATGTGTGTGTGTTCAGGGTGTTTGTGGCCCTGCAGCTGCTTGGTGTGTGTGTGTGTGTGTGTGTGTGGATGGACTCTGTCCTCAGTTTCCAGGAAAAGGGGGGAGCGATCAGAAGGGTGGACAGGAAACTCTAACAGGGCTAACTTCCTGTAGCTCTCCTGATGGCCGACCTGATACAGTGAATGAGTGTGTGTGGACATTTTTGCATATTTTGCTCTCCTGGATGTAGCCCATAATAACCCCTGTTGCTTTAAAGATTGAGAGGAATTTCGGGGGGATTTTTTTTGTGGCGAGGAATGGCCGAACCTGACTCTGCTCAGTGAGAGCTGTGATGTTTTTTCATAATGAAAGTGAAGTACTTTTTTTTTTTTTTTTTTTGTCGCTCCCTTCCATAACCTGCATTGTTCTTCCTGTGTGTGACTTCCCCCACATTCCTATAGGTGGGGAGGCTGCAGCCTGGAGTTTAGTCAGCTTGAAAGGTTGCCAGTTTGAATCAGTGGGCAACCTCTGGGTCTGAGAAGTGAAGCCAATGAGGAAGTGCCAGCAGGGGGCGACTCCCCTGGTTACAAAAAGAAGTTTGATTGTATAGAAGTCTATGAGAAAATGACCCTACTTCTCACTTGATTTATTACCTCAGTAAACATTGTAAACATGAGTTTATGGTCTCAATCTCTAGTTTAAAGTTTTCTTCAATACAGCATGATGTTCATTTAGTAAATTATGGTCCCATTTAGAGTCAAATAGATCATAAAGCAGGCTATGCTTTAGGGCGTGGCTACCTTGTGATTGACGGGTTGCTACCACGGCGTTGTCCTGTCTGGGTGTTGTCCGTGTTTTCGTCTTAGAACTTTAACACTTTCACAGTGTGTTTTCAGTTCATGAAAGTTCGTGACATCATCAAATAGCTGTTCAACCAACAGTCCAAAACCCAAAGATATTCAGTTCACTATCACATAAGACAAAGAAAAGCATCAAATACTTACAATTTAAAAGCTCGAATGTGGAATTTCTGGCATTTTTGATTAAAAAATGGACTCAAATTAGATGCCGGATTTTTTCTTCTTCTGTTGATCGACTAATCGATTCAGCTGTCAAAAACAATTTCCACAAACTTTGAAAATTATAACGTTCATGAATGTAGAATTTATTGCAGGTCTGTTGTATTGGACTACACCATTTTAAAGAAATAGTTTGTTTTTGTTCGGATTAAACAAACGAGATATAACGTGTTAATTAGTGAGCTTTAGGGGTGTTATAGTTGGACAGAGCCAGGCTAGCTGTTTCCTCCTGTTTCCAGTGTTTATGCTAAGCTAAGCTAACTGGTTGCTGGCTGTAGCTTCCTATTGACTGTACAGACAAGAGTGGTATCAATCTTCTCGTCTAAATCTCTGCTAGAGAGTGAATATTAAATGGGGTCGTGTTTACCGTGTTCAAAAGAAGAGTCCATATGAACGCCCCCCTCTTTTGTTATTTACGACCTCGTAAGTGGAAAGTTTCTGAAAGCTCAGAGTTTACGAGTTGTGACGTGTTTGTTGACGTTGTCAGAAATGGCGGAGGCCATGGAAGTTATTTTTTTGGTGCATAATAAGTTAATAATATATTGAAATTTTAGTCGTATATTGTTTTTCTTCGTAATTATATGATATGTCTGAGGAAAATGTTGACATTCCCAATGGCCTCATCTTTTTCCTCTGTCATTATGTCTTTGCATTTCCTGCATTATGTTACCCTCTTGCTAGCTTGCTAAATTGTTAGCCTCTGTGGGTTCTAGACGCCGACAGTAACGTTAATATTGCCGTTGCTTAGCAGCGGTGTTCTCACGCCAAAAAGTCAAACTTTTGCTCTAAACTAGGTGAGCCTAATAATCTGTCATCTGGTGCTCTGAAGAATGTCCTTGAGCAAGGCACTTGGCAGAAGTCAGATTTGTTTTCCTGAAGAAACAATACTGAAAAAAACACACTCATGTTGATCAGGAAAGCACACAATTAAACTGTTTTACAGTCTTCTCTGCATGTTATTTCCCCTCGATGCTGGCACCAGCTTTTGCTTTGTCAACACAAGCTCTGCTGAAGCAACACGGTCCGCTCAAAACTGGAAGTCAGGATTGCGTACATGTGTGCACATCTACTCTACACAATGACCTTTGTGAAACACATTTCACAGTGACTGTCACTTTGTGTCAGTTACCTCTGTCTAATGGTGACATTTACAGGTCTATTTCACCACAAAACACACACACAGCTGTTGACCAGAGAGAAGGACTGAGTACCCCTTCTCGAAACTGCGAAGCAAAAAGGGAAGTGGCTAACCTCACATCTCTCTCTGTCTCTCCCCATCTCGAGCTGTCTCGGGTTTTTTTTTTAAACTACTCTGTCTCCTCGCGTCTCCCTTCACGCATCTCTTTATTCACGCTTTAACGCTCTTGAGCCTTTCTCTCACATTCTCCAAAACCTTTTCCCTCTCCGGCTCTCTGCTCTCTCATTCCGCCCCTTGTCACTCACCACTTCTCTACCTCTTTTTTCCTTCCAGTGGCGATGGTGATTGACAGATGATCTGACAGAGGAAGACATCAGGTGAGAAAAAAGTTAACTTCTCCTTCCCGCCTTACCTCCAACCCAACTTCCGCTCTTCCTCCTCCCACTCGAGGGAAGTTAAGTTTTTTTTGTTTAAAGTTTGTTACTTCTCTCTTAACAGTTCTCTTTAGTTTAGTGACTCCCTGTATGCTGTCGATGTGCTGCTTTCACTTTCTACCAGCTTGTGTTTGAAGTCTTGCGTTGCGTAAAAAAGAATTAGAGGAAATTGATTACTTAAAGTAACGCTAACATTGACTTATTTCTTTATAATCCACTAGATTCTTTTATTTTGTTCAAAAGCAGTAATAATGTACTTGAAGGGTAACACCGTCTAAATAATTCCAATATGTTATTTCCACGGCCTAGTAAAGTTCAATCAATATTAGTGAACATGAGCTACTCTCTCTCTAAGCCAGAAACCAGAGAAGTAAGTCTCAAACTTGTGATGTCATAGGGTATAAAGTGTGGAGCTGCTCCATAGACAATGAATGGGAGACTGATTTTATGGACCCACACAATGTTTGTTTTGTTTTTTATACCCAAATGAGCTTTATTCTATTGTAGTGTTGTCAGTTGTGAAACAGAAAATGTTCCCATATACTCAGAACATTCCCCTGGGTGCTCTTAGTGTCATCTAGAAAGTCTCTTCCCATTCATTGTCTATGGAGCAGCTCCACACTTTATACCCGATTACATCACAAATTTGAGTTTTAGCACTGGATTTGGGAGAGTTGGTCATGTTTACTAATATTTTTGGACTGTCTTAGACCATAGGAATAACATGTACGATTTTTTTTTTTAAATGGGCGTAGTTCACCTTTAAAGCTGGGTAAAAATGGAGCAAATATGATTAAAAAAAGTTAATTTTATAAAACGGTTACTATATACTGACAGTAGTGAATTATTTCACAGACCGGAGGAAAACAACCAATCATAGCCGAGCTGGAGCCTGCCGTCTCTGAGCAGCTGTCAATCACTCGCGAACTCTGATCAAACAGTCAAACTCGGCAGCGCTGACCAAATATGAATCAATATTCTGTTACTGTAATGCCTATTTCTCGCCTCAAATTTCTCAGAAACATCTTGTAGTGTACTGTTTAGCTGTAAAATTAGAAAGTTTGTGACCCGGCAGCCATGTTGAGATCAGTTGAGGAAATGCTAATACTAATACTATACTAATTTTTAATTAAGTAGTTGAGTAATTATTTAATTATTTAAAGGGGCACTCCACCGATTTTACACATGAAGTCCAGTTTGCTTGTCATGAGGAGTACTGCTCAGCCTGTGAAGACCGTTATATAATGTCGTCTGTGACTGGAGGAGATTTCCAAAGTTTGAAAAAAGAACCCTGATGATGTCATAGTGATGTCGTCAGGGTTATTGCGGCTTGGGCTTGAGACTTACAATTTTTAACAGAAAGCCGTTGTTACGAACTAGAGGTGTGGATTTTGAAAGGTGCGTGTGGCCTCAGGGAAGATGTTATCAAGTTGCATTATGGGAAATGTAGGATCTGGTGTTCTGGGGTGTGACTCATACTAGGCACTAAAAGGCAGGATATCTCGGCCTCTGCTGCTTCAGTTTTGACCACTTTATGGAAATGAAATACAAAATCACTAGAATATCCCTTTAAACAAGTTCATTTAGGATTTATTTTCCTTATTTTTTATTCTAAACTAATCTTTGTTGTTATCTCTGTAAACAAAGATTATTATCTTGTGCCTATACAAGGTAAAAACTGATTTTATGAGCCGCATACTGCTTTAATCGTATAGCATCAAGCACATTGACATTTACATATTGAAAAAGTTGTGGCATGTTTCTTTAACTCTGCTTGCTTTCACAGACGCCATCTCTGTGCTGGTTATTATGGGGTGTGCCTGTTGCAAGCAGAAGAAGTCTGCCAAAGCAGCATCAGAAGCATTAGACGTTACAGTCCTGTCTCCTAGCAACGCAGATGGAGGCTTATCCGCGGCCTTGACTCAGGGCCGTTACTGTCCCGACCCCACTCAGACCATCCCAGACTTCAACAAGGGCTTCTCACCAGGCACCATCTTCCCCAACACCAACGCACACCAGCGGCCTGGAGGTATAACAAGTACGACTGTAAAATGGTCTTATAATATAACTTAGATTCTAGAAAGTGAAAATCAATATAGCTAGTAACAAGTGCAGCCATAAATGAATAATAGAGCAGTCTTCAGTGACATTTGTTTCTATCCTTCTATCCTAAATTATCATTTCTACTGTAAAAATCAGGGAAATTTATATCATAAGAGTCAAGATCATGTTTCTCCACCAAAACATGATTAAAATTATTATATAAGCATGACAAACATGTGGAGTGATGAAAAATTTAACATTGTTTTTTGGTATATACCATTTATCCTTCTTTAGTCCTTCTCTGCCACAACACAGTTTCAAGGAAAGGTTCAAATTTTCATAAGTCTGTCTTAGAGCAATGCTCACATGCCCATATGTACATCAAAAGAGTTATTGATTGTTGTAATTGTTTCTCCTGTCCATACTGGCCCTGAAGGGATCTAGCAATTTCAATGTAAGAGATGGGAGACAACATCCACAGTGCTTGTTTTGTACAGAAATGTTCAAATTCATTAGTTAATATGAGGTTTCGGCAGTCTCATTTAGACAAATCTAGTGGGTGACTTTCAAAGTTACAATATGCGTTTCCTTACTGAGATGCAGTAAGGGGATAGCAATATAAAGACTAAATTTGGTACCAAGAAGACTGTAACTTTGGAAGATACCCATTTGATTTGTATAACTCAGAATGCTGAGGCCCGGCCAATTAGACTGTTATCAAGTCTTTAAATGTGCGTTATCAGTGTTTATTACACGGCTGTGTTGAATACTCGATTCTGATTAGTCAATCACGGCGTTGCGGTCTGTAATTTCAGGTGTTGCCATGTATAACAGGCCGTTGCTATGGGCACAGTTCAGATGTCGGACTCTGGCGGACCGTTTTTGTGTCAAAATATTGATTTCTTCAGTAAGTAACCGTGTAATAAGCGGGATAATGTACAGCTAGCGGGTCATTGTTGTGAAAGAATCCCTTTCAGGGCGATTAGAGACCGCTCTGCTCCGTGTCGGGTTGCGGCATCGCCCTGTCGGAGATTCTTTCACAACAATGACCGGCTCGCTGTACATTATCCCTTACTTATAAGCCTCATAGATGTAGGTCAGAAGGGCCCTGCTACTAACCTGATCCACCAGACGGTTTGTTACACAGAACTATCTGAGAAGCCGAAGAAGTATTCAAAAAAATACTTGGCAGGTGATTGGATAAACCATCTGTCAATCAAACTCTTGCCGAAGCCAGTCGGGAGAAGAGTGAAAACATCTCTTCTATCTAGAAAAGCCTTCAGTGCCGTTCTTTGCTCTTCTTTCAATGAGGAAATACTCTCCAGTTCTGATATAACTGATGCTATTGCAGCATCTACGCTAACCTCTTAGGCGCCGCCATTTTTGTTTTGAAAGAACAGTCGTTTCTCCGTGTCACGTCACACACACATAAGCCACGCCCGTAGCTGACAGTAGCTCCTCACAGGATGTTGATTGGTCCGTGCTCTGGCTTGCCGGACACCAACGCATTACTTGAAGCCTGAAGAGATGGATTGTCATGTGATATGTGATCCTGTGATTCACTTTTCAAACGCAGTTATTTTAAGCCAAAACACAATCTATTCCCCTGAACTTAACTAAGTGGCTTTGTTGCCTAAACCTAAAGAAGCCTTTTTGTTTATGTTCAAAATGTAACGTTTGTGTGAGAACGTGTTGCTTTTAAGTTTCGCTTTCGCTTTTACAATGTAGTAGGAGTAGCAGGCCCCTACTGACCCACATCTATGAGGCTTATAGTGACCGATAATGAACATTTAATTCTGGTGAACTATTAAATGCATTTTTGCCTATGGACTATGGATGTTGTCCCCCATCTCTTACACTGGAATCATGCTATGAAGAGATCACTTCACAGCCAGTATGAACAGGAGGAGTCCTTACTCCAATAACTATTTTAATGTACCTGTATTTTAATGTATCTTTCAGATCACTTTAAACAGTAAAACCTTAAATGATAGCGTTCGGTGGTAGGAACTAGTGTGTATAACTGGAAACTGATAAATCCTCTGTCTCTTGTGTGTGTGTATGTGAACACTACGTATGCAGGTGTTGGAGTCACTCTCTTTATAGCTCTATACGACTACGACGCTCGCACCGAAGATGACCTCACCTTTCAGAAAGGAGAGAAATTCCAGATCATCAATAACACGTAAGCACAAACACAGCTGTATATTAATAACATCTGTTGCTATTTTAAAGAAAACACCCCCGATAAGATTGTAATAATACATTGTGGGATAAAATATTGTCATACAAAGATTTGACAAAATGCATCGGGAGCTGAGAAATTAATACTAACTAAATGTGTTAAATGTCTTTAATAAGGTCAGGTTTGACTCCCAAAAGTTAATGAATTTGTTTGCATACATTAGATGCCACAGGCTTCATTAAATGCTACCCGTTAACACTGTGAACTGTCAGAGGTGTCAGCTGCTGCTGGCGATGTTGACAAGCTCATGTTCTTGAAGAATGTTCTTGTTCCACTCTAGAAATCTAAGATCAGTTTATATGATGGCATTTTTAAATTTGGGGATGTTTGGAGATACTGTTACTCCAGCCAGGGGTGAAAAGAGTATTTCTTTCTTTCTTTGCTTATTTGTTTGTGTGTTACCTCAATGACCTCAATGCAGAAAATGAGGAAGGGCGTCCATCGGCATTTTCTTTTTTATTATTTTTTCGTTCTAATTTTTTTTAGAGGGCGACCAGCTTCCCCGAAAAGGTTGCACCCTAGGCGACCGCCTATATGACCTATGCCTTAAGCCGGCCCTGATAGTCACTGTTATAATGCATTATCATCATCGTCATTACTCTAAATTGTCATTGTTTGCTTAAAGTACAGTGAAAAATACATAATTAAATCTATGCAAGAACAACACACAAAACATTGTAAAATTATTTTTTACTTTACTCAAAGCAAACAATGACCACTTATACACATTATATGCATTATGACAGTGATTATAATGCATTATGAAATTATTAGAATGTATTACATCTATGGGAATTATAATACACTATGATCCTTGCAAAAAAAAACCCAGCAACTATTAAGTATTATGATACTTTACCTTATAAGTCATTATAAAATGCTTTATAATGTGTTATGATTATTGTTATAAAGCATTATGAATATTTATGAGTGCTTATAACTATAATTTTACAGTGCTATACGTAGATTATGATGTATTATAAGTATGTTTACATATAATGCATTATATACTTGTGCGTCATAGAAAGTGTTACCAAAATATCACTATACTGACTGTATTGTTACACCTTATCCCTGATTTTATCAGGTAAACTGACGTTTTGTGTGTGTTTTTTTGCAGAGAGGGTGACTGGTGGGAGGCTCGCTCTTTGGACACAGGCCACTCAGGTTACATCCCCTCCAACTACGTAGCTCCTGTCGACTCTATACAGGCTGAAGAGTGAGCGCACCCACACACACACACACACACACACACACACACACACACACACACACACACACACACACACACACTAGTGAAAGCTTAGTCCGCTGCGATATAAGTACTGACAGTTTAAGTTACAAGAATATCTAAATGATTGACGTGTAGTCTGAGGGCAGAGGTCACAGGATGTGTGCTGTTGCTGCGCTGACCCGTGTGTTGTTGTCATGGTGACAGGTGGTATTTTGGGAAGATGGGGAGGAAGGATGCGGAGAGACAACTGCTGGGCAACGGCAACCAGAGGGGAACTTTCCTCATACGAGAGAGCGAGACCACCAAAGGTAAAGAGGCCACACACACACACACACACACACACACACACACACACACACACACACACACACACTCTTACTAGAGGCTTACTGCTCTAAATATATGAAAGCTTTCAATACCTCTCTCTTTCCGTCTCTCACCTCTCGCCAACTATATGCTTCTTCATCCACCCCTCCTCCTCTTCCTCTCCTTCCTCTGTACAGGTGCGTACTCTCTGTCTATCCGTGACTGGGACGACAACAAGGGAGACCACGTCAAGCATTATAAGATCCGCAAACTAGACAACGGTGGCTACTACATCACCACGAGATCACAGTTCGACACTGTGCAGCAGCTGGTAGAGCACTACACAGGTAACACACAGACATGGACACTAAGTGCTCCTCTTTTTTCTGCTTCTCCTTCAATGTGGAAAAAAACAAACGGTTGCGTTGCCTTTTTCTGATTCACCTTCGTCCTCCAAAGCTCCTGCTTCTATGAATTTGATCTAAAATTAGTTTTGACTCTTTGCACAATCATTCTCTGTCCAGCTGCACGAAAGACTTTAAGCCTAATTATGTTATTGATTCATACTGTAATTACACTATTACCAGTGGTGGGAAGTAAGTGCTTTTACCGTGCATAAGTACAATTTTGAGGTATTTTGCTTGAGTATTTCCATTTGATGGTACTTTCTGCTCCACCACACTATCGTACTCCACTACATTTGCTTGACAGCTTCAGATTTTACATAAAAAAACTATATGAAATATGATGCATTGTTATAGAACTACTCAACAGTACAGCAAGGTTCTAATCATAGAAATAAAATATATTCTGTTTCTATGGCTGTAATACAGTAGTTTAGTTTTAGTTAGTTTTCAGAGTGCGTTTGCTAGTTTTAGTTTAGTTTCAGTTTGTCAGAAAGGTTTAGTTTTAGTTTGTTTTTGTTAGGGCCAGCTATAATATCTCAGAAGTATGTAGCTACATACTGTATACATACAAAATACATGGTCGGAGAACTGTGTAGGAATGGCTATAATGGTTAATCTTCGTGCTACTTTAGTGAAGCGATTGCGGCATAGCGTCGTCTCCTAAAAGGTAAAGTCTGTTCAATTTCTGTGGTTCAATGTCACGAGAGCTGACAGAAATTCATGCTATGTCCTTTTTTCGGTACTGATATTTTATTGCTTAAAAACTAAAACTGAAATGAATTTACATCCATTTATATTTTATTTTTATTCATTTTTACCCAGTCAGTATCATTTCACTTACTCACTACTAGTTTTAGTACATAGTAAAGGACATAGTCTTCATTTAGTTTCAATTTACTAACAATATTTTTCACTGCTTATTTTCATTTTAGTTTCAATTTACTATGATAACCCTGCAGTACAGTAAGTAATTAGAATGAGCTCCATCTTGACCAAACGCAACATTACAGGCTTACATGTCAATGCTGCAGCAACAATAATCTACTAGTGTAATATGTATAATAACACCAAACTCTGTGAGTACTTTTACTTTACTCTTAATACATTTTTCTAATTTTTACTTTTACATAAGTAGGATTTTGAATGCAGACTTTACTTACTTTACTAAAGGATTTGAATAGTTCTTCCACCTCTGACCTATTAGTGACTTTTTTTTTTTAAAGTTTGATTCAGAGTTGTTGGTTCACACCCTCCACTTCCTCTGCTCTCAGTGTAAATCTGCCCCCTAGTGGCGTTTGTTGATATACCAAAAAATTCAGCAGTTTGTGACTTTACATGACACGATCATCAAAGCAACCTGAGAGATTTGGCCACGTGTATCATTGACTTTATTTTGCCGGGGTTTATTTGTTTTTCTTATGAACTGTATTGTCTCTGTATGTATTTTTTGTATCCGTACATGCTGCTGCTCAGACTGTGTGTTTATGTCTGTTTTGCTGAGTTTTCCTTGTGCCTTTTGTACTGTTGGTTAACTTGTCAGTTGCATAAGCGCATAAGCAACCTGTCTTGTTCTTATTCTATCTCTGCATTTGCTGCTTCTCCTCTATTTTCCTTTCCCTCTTGTTTGCCTGCTTGTTTGTGTCTCCTCTCTCTCTCTCTCAGAGAGAGCGGCGGGACTGTGCTGCCGTTTGATTGGCAGCTGTAAGCGGGGCATGCCTAAGCTGGCCGACTTATCGGTGAAGACCAAGGATATGTGGGAGATTCCCCGCGAATCCCTCCAGCTGATTAAAAAACTAGGCAACGGCCAGTTTGGAGAAGTCTGGATGGGTAGGAACGGTGGGGCTGTGTTGCAGTGGGGGGGGGGGGGAGGTGACAGCGGGAGCACACCTGGATAAAATAAAGTATTAAAAGATGAGCAGGTACATGTAATGCATTTAAGTCTTGGTTGTGTTCAGCTGACAAGAACATCAGTAAACGCTTCTGGTGTAAAGACAGCTGCACTCTCACAAACACACACCGTAAAGCCCTGTTTATCTGTCTGTGTTGTTCAGAGTACCTGTGGATTGGACCACACAAACACAGACAACACACGGTTGTAAACGTAGTCTGGATGAGTTTTTAAATGTTGTGCGTTGAATAAAAAAGTGCAGCGGTGAAACAAATCCCTAATAGATCCCTGTGTGTGTTGATAACAGTTGCGCAGCTGTTAATGAATAGAAGTGTGACTTTGTTTTACATCCAGGTGTGCAGAGTTGTTCCCCTCCTCCGCTGTTGTTGCATGTGCATGTCTCATCATCTCACCTCACCTCTTTGTCACCCCCCCACCCCCCCACCCATCTTTCCATTTCACTACACCCCTTTTCTCCCATTCTTCATCACTTCCACTCCTTCCTTTCTCTTCATCCCCACCCTCGTCCCCCCCTAATAGGCACTAATGACGGGCTGTGTTATTACCTGACCAAGCCCTGTCCCAACCGCACCCCGCTCACCATGGGCCTTGGGCGGGACGCCTGGGAGGTGACCAGGGAAACGCTGTCCATGCAAAGGAAGCTTGGACAGGGCTGCTTCGGGGACGTTTGGATGGGTGAGACCGGCACCGCCGACCTCTGACACCCTCTGCGGGTGTAGAGGAACAACTGTCTGTCCAGCGTTGTCCTGCGTGGTGTCCGTTACTGTCCTGTAGCAAAGATTGTTGGTAATGCTTGATGTAGTTTATGTCGGTGTATGTCAGTAAAGTTTGATGTTTTTCCCAATATCGCTTGGTATTCCCACGTGATGTATTTCCAGTTACATGTATGACCGTCTCGTGTTGACATTGTCATACAGTTTCACCGACTAAATCCGAGTGTGTTCGGTTTTCTGAGCCATGTAGTTTCTCCCTGAAGCCAGCCAAGCTATGTGCCTGTCCATCAAGTACTGCTGGTGTTGATGTAGGACCAGAAAACCTCCCTCCCTCCCTCCTAACACCACTCTGTCTCATATCATGCCTTCTCTCCATAACAGCAATCATCTGCATGCACCAGAAGTATGACCACATGTGTGCATCTCTGTTTATTTTTGATATTTATATCTGTATGTGTGGGTGTTTGTGTCCAAGTATAAGTAGTATGTGCGCGTACAGACATCACCTTGTCAGTGTGCCAGAAAATGTGTGTGTATTCCCCGTGCAGTACAGTATGTCTCTGTGTGTGCGTCCATGTACTATATGTGTGCGTTAACGTCTCCTTGTCTCTATGCCAGGCATGTGGAACGGTACCACCAAGGTGGCGGTGAAGACTCTGAAGCCAGGAACCATGTCCCCCGAGGCCTTCCTGGAGGAGGCTCAGATCATGAAGCGGCTCCGCCATGACAAGCTGGTGCAGCTCTACGCCGTCGTGTCTGAGGAGCCCATCTACATTATCACTGAGTTCATGAGCCAAGGTATCAGGCTGAGTAAACTGTCACGCCTTTGATGTGCTGTAGACACAGTATGAATCACTGCAGTTGTATTGGTTGCAAACCTCACTGACTCAGAAAAGAGAGCTCCTCTGAGTGTTAGTAGTAATGCATTGAATCTGGATCTGCCCCTGTCCTAACTTTCAACCATTCTTTAACCCTCTGAGACCCACAATAGGCCCGTTTTTGTCTTTTTTAGGAGGCTACAGGGGGTCTTTAGGGGGAGATAGCAGGTCAACAGTAGATGTCACATAGAAGTGGTTTACATCAACTCAAAGCTGGGAACCTGAAGATTAATTTGAGATGTTGCTCAGCACTGTGTGTCCAGTTGTTCTAGTCAAAAATCAGAAATAAACATTAATTAATTAATTGATTGATTGATTAATTAATTAATTAAAATAAATTGTGAAAGATTATCATAAAGTGGGCATGCCTGTAAAGAGGAGACCCATTTTAATTCATATATCTTGAGGTCAGAGGTCAAGGGACCCCTTTGAAAATGGCCATGCCAGTTTTTCCTCACCAAAATTTAGCCTAGCATTATTTAGGCTTCCCAACAAACTCGCATGACATGGTTGGTACCAATGGATTGCTTAGGTTTTTTCTAGTTTCATATGATATCTGTACTTTCACTCTAGGTCTAAAACCGCTACCCGTGATCTTGCGGGTCTCAGGGGGTTAAAACACCAAACTTTTGAGATATCCTGTCGACACCCAACCAGAGAAACAAACATGAACAAAATCTTAAACTTCAACAGTAAAGGTATTTACCCAACATAAACAATTTGGTAGGAGGATGGTACACACTCTGGTCTTCCATCATTTGGAAGACCAGAGTTCATGCCCCCATGCCTCTCTGCTGGGCAAAACAAGTGGGCAACCTCCAGGTCGGAAAAGTGAAGCCAATGCAGAAATGCCTTAAACTTGCATTCTTTCTAATAGCCAGCAGGGGGCGACTCCTCTGGTTACAAATGGAAGTCTGATTGTATAGAAGTCTATGAGAAAATGACCCCACTTCTCACTTGATTTATTACCTCAGTAAACATTGTAAACATGAGTTTATGGTCTCAATCGTTAGTTTCAAATTGTCTTCAATACAGCATGATGTTCAATTAGTAAATTATGGTCCCATTTAGAGTCAAATAGACCATAAGGCAGGGTATGCTTTAGGGCGTGGCTACCTTGCGTTTGACATGTCGCTACCACGGCATTGTCTGGCCTGGGAGTTGTCCCTGTATTCGTCTTACAACTATAACCCTTCCACAGTGTGTTTTCAGTTCATGAAAATCACTTATAACCTCTTTGGTCGCCTGAAAATGTCTTATTCAGCGTTCAATTGTACTTAGCTCCACCCTCTCGTGTCAAATAACCAAGAACGTGACGGCCAAAATGCTGAACTTGAGGCTTCAAAACCGCAGTCCACAAACCAATGGGTGACGTCACAGAGACAAAGTCCACTTCTTATATACAGTCTGAACTACAAATTCCAGGGATTCACTTTCTTCCTCTGACCTTTGACCTCGCGTGGGTGAAACATTACTTCGGTATTCACTAAAAACTAAAAAAGAAAGACACAAAAGTTGGCATTAATATGTATTCATGCAAAATAAACTAAAATACTCAATACAATGTGTCACTATGAATCTACAAGCATCTATCTAATTTAGAATTTGATTGAATTAATCTTTTTTTTACCCGTCATGATACACAGCAGATATGAGTTATCATCAGTCATGCTACAATCTTGGTTTTTCAGGAAGTTTGTTGGACTTCTTAAAAGACGGGGAGGGGCAGAGTCTTAAGCTGCCTCAGCTGGTGGACATGGCCGCACAGGTGAGTCAAACACAGACAACACAATGACAGAGACACGATGAAAACACATACTTTCACTAATTTTCTGAGCTCTTTTTTTGTCTCTTTGTTTGTGTTTTTAGATTGCAGCTGGAATGGCGTACATCGAGAGGATGAACTACATCCATCGTGACCTACGAGCAGCTAACATCCTCGTCGGAGAAAATCTGGTGTGCAAGATCGCTGACTTTGGCCTGGCCAGGCTCATCGAGGACAACGAGTACACAGCCAGACAAGG
This sequence comes from Sebastolobus alascanus, assembly GCA_916701645.2. Lineage (NCBI taxonomy): Eukaryota > Metazoa > Chordata > Actinopteri > Perciformes > Sebastidae > Sebastolobus > Sebastolobus alascanus. The sequence goes on along the minus strand of CAKAOJ020000025.1, from coordinate 128,192 downwards.
TAACAGCAGGAGTTATTAAGAGAGCGTGTATGAGAGAGAAAGCCTCAATGCGATGATTAAGAGTGCCTGCCTCTGCCTCCGTGCCTATATTTATATACATAACCTATCCTAATTATATGATTATGCATCTCACTGTGTTACCATGGTTTCAGGGGCGAAGTTCCCCATCAAGTGGACGGCTCCAGAAGCTGCATTGTTTGGACGCTTTACCATCAAGTCAGATGTCTGGAGCTTTGGCATCCTTCTAACTGAACTCATCACAAAGGGACGTGTGCCATACCCAGGTACCGGGTCATACCTGCTTGTTCACTATTTATTAATCTCACGTTGTAATATCCTTGGCAGTGAAAATTCTGCAGGATTAGTCATTTTTCAGCTATTCACTGTCAAAACCAGGATAACATCACATGTTTTACAGCAACAGTCTGCAGTTAACATTTGAGTGTTTGAGATTTTACTTACATTTTCAATAAGAATAAACCACATCACCTTGAGTTTGAGTGAGTTTAGGGCCGTAGTGCCTTGCTCAAAAGTGCTTCAAAAGTAGATGAGAAGGAAGGGGAGACCCTTTCTTAAGCACCTGCTACCCTGTTGTGCAAATTAGCACAGATCATGCAATGTCCTCACCCAAACAGTCCTGGTTTTACTGTATGTCTTTAAGGGGTGACTGTTGCTGCAATAAATCACAATAATTTCTCTTGTAATATGTTATTCATACGCTGTATTGCTTAAAAAAAAAAGTATTGCTCATTTTACAAAATATTTTGATTGACTTATCAATTATTCGACTAATCGTTGCAGCCGTAAATATAACTTCATTTGACAAGGGAGTGAAATCTCTTTTAAAGTATACACCATATACGTCCCCCAAAAAATAGAGGTTACAAAACATATAAGACAGACTCACAATGAATGAGATAATATATAAGAGAACAATCAAGGATCACAAACACACATAAAATCAGAGGGATAATGTAAGATTGATCAAATAACAGCAATAAATATACCATAACAAAGAATATAAAAACAGATTCTTAGAAATAAAGACATTAAATCTTAAAATAGATAACACTCATCAAGTTTGTGGCTGTTTTATATTTCAATAAAGCCACATATAAACATGTTGCTGTATGCTTAAAGCAGTAAATAAATAAATTGCATATAAATTATCCCTGTTTTATTATTATTATTATCATTAGGCAAGTTTGGAGGAATGTTTCTTCTTTAGTTGTAACCATATTGAGATATAGATTATTTTAAAGTGTCAGCATGTCATCTTTGCGTTGTATCGTGAGTTACCCTGTGTGATTATCACCACTACTGTTCATGATTTCTAAGGATTTTCCTTTCTCTGTTTTAACATTTCTCCATATCCATATGTGTTGTTTTTTAAACAATCCCATATAAATCCTTCTCTGAACGCTCTCCTGCGTCCCCCATCCCTTTAGGAATGAACAACCGTGAGGTGTTGGAGCAGGTGGAGCGAGGCTACAGGATGCCCTGCGCCCCGGGCAGCCCCGCCTCGCTCCATGAACTGATGGTGCAGTGCTGGAGGCGCGAGGCCGACGAGAGGCACACATTTGAGTACCTGCAGTCCTTCCTGGAGGATTACTTCACGGCCACGGAGCCGCAATACCAGCCCGGAGACAACCTGTGACCACACACAACGTGTCGGACTGATGTGGAGCAATAAACGGACAGACGTGGATGTATACATGCAGATACACTGATACGCATTCATTGTATTTTTACTGTACATGCGCGCACGCACACACATATTAAGATGCATATCATTGCCTTGTTTCATTGTTTAAAGACAGTTTCCTCCTCTTGGTTATTGATCACTGCAGCCCATTCAGGACAGATCAGTCAACCATGTTGAAGAGCAGAGTCAGAGCTCTGCTGATCAGGCCTTGCAGTAATGTTGCTTTACTCTGTAACCATGACAACAAGGAACTGAAAGAAGATGTAGATGGTTGTGTTGAGGTGGGGGGAAGTCGAGTTGGTACATGATTTGTTCAGCTGCCATATATGTTCAGGCCCTTTTGATTTCTGCTTCTGAGAAGAGCGATTTCATAGAGCAACTGAGATAAATACGTTCATACAGAAATGATAGAAGGTGCAACAGGTTACAGTGAATGAACCTGGTGAACCTGTGTGATAGATACACAGACACTGTAAGGTTTAATAAGATGCCTCCTCTTACAATAATCTTACAAACATATAAAAAGGCAGTTGAACTGATCCATGTCCATCACCTGAACTGATTTCGAACTTGCACCAACGTGTGCCTTAAAGTGGTCAAATTAAGGGCTGTGTTAGATTTTAAATAGGCTACTGTGTTAGTAACGTCTGAGAGGAGAGATGGTAAGGAATGCTCTTTGATTGTCTGATAATTTGTATGACAATTTTTGTATGAACCGTCTCTTTTGCTGTTTTAATTTAACTCCGATATATCTGTGCATCACAAAGACTTCTATATCTACTTAACATGTATACAGTTTCCATCCATTGGGAGGGCAAACGTTACACATAAAGGGCAAAGATCATTGTCAATGCACTTTGGAAGGAAAGTGTTTTGTTTTTTTGACAAGAGTGTAACCTTTATGTGATTTTATGAGATTCCCCTGTCATGTTATTGTAATAAAAATCTAAAAAAAAATACATCTTTCACAGGTTAAGACACAGCTCTTCTTCTATGTTTATTTGTATTTATGCTATTTTGTTTGATGCTTCTTCGTAGGTATGTCGGGTGCCATCACATGCAAAACACTCAAATATACGAGGATGAATGATAATTTTCTTTGGAATGCCTTTAATTTTTTTTTTGTTTTAGTTTTTTCCTGAAGTAAACTTCTAAAGCTTGTGTGAGGAAATATTTCTTAGTGCTTCAAGCAAAATGTCATATTTTTGTATTCTACAGCATGTATCATTCCCAGTTACACAAAACAATTCTTACAAAAAAATAATGAGTTGATTAAAAAAAATGTGTATTTGAGCCAATTCAGTAAAGCTGTGTGACCAATATTGGCTTAATAAATTCACCTAAATAGAAATCGCTTTAGAGTAGGCCTGAAGATTTACCACATAATTTGTAGCTTTAGGTTTTATTATAAAATATCATACTATATTATTAGTGTTATTTCCCTCCCTGGCAACTATTAACGGTCCTTAAATTCCTCCCAGTCTCTCTCTTGTCTGTGTATCCCGTTGTCTCCCTCATTCACGCTCTCTCTCTCTCTCGCTCTCTCTCTCTCTCTCTCTCTCAGTCTCCAGTAAACTACTGTTCCCATAGTTCCACAGGTGTAAAGCGAGGCCAGCTACGGGTACCCGGATGCTTTTGACAGCCAGGCACGTTGGAGAGAGGCACAGCGGAGACTGTGGGGCGCACGGAGAGACAGAAGAGAGAGGCTGGAATTGCAGAGGCAGAGAGACGATTTTCGTCTCCCGCATAACTGGGGGAGTCCCGCGCGCTTGTCACCTAAAAAACCGGAGCACAGGGCTCGAGCGCGGTTATGTCAACACCTTAATTCGGGACAAGACTGTGAACCAACAACGTCCCTGCTCAACGTTTTTATTTTTTATTTTTTTTTGTCTCCTTTTGTGTTTTTTGCTTTCCCATCTTTGTGGGTGCAGATATTGGAGGAGCGGTTTTTCTTCCATTGAGCCGCGACGGCAGGAGGAGACAACGTTTACATTGGTGTGGGAGGGCTGTCTCCCTCCAGATGAAGGGGACATGCTGCGCGCTGACGGCTGCAGACGCCGAGACAACGGCTCCGTGACCCGGGAGAGGACCAGCACCGACAGCCAGACTCTCTCCCTCTCTTTCGGTGAGTGCAGCGTCTTGTGTACACAACACCAACACATTTTGCTTACTGTCCGCTCAGCCAGCTGTGCTGCGCACCTCTGGCTACGTTTTGAGTTTCTGACATTAACCTCATCGTGCTGCTGGGTCATCAGGGCTTCACTGTGGGCATGCAGCGTGTATGTATGATGATGGTGATGATGTTCACACGCACACTCGCGTAATGTGGTCGAATGTGCGCGCAATGAACCCTGTGTACCCCCCACCTGTTTTTTTTTTTTTTTTTTAGTATTTACAATCTGCAAGCCTCATTATGACTCAATTTATATACACAGTGTAGGCATGGCAACAGTATACAGTACCTCCCCAGGTATACTGTCACATTGGTGGCACATACACGCACACTCTTGTTTTGTGTATTTGCTGTCTCCAGATCTAGACCTCTGTGGACTTTTTTGTAATGCTGAATTTACATGCCAGTGACACATACCAGAGGTTTGACTGTGAGCCCAGCTCCTGATGATGGACAGATGTTTTGTTTTAACATATAAACAACCAAGAGTCCCGGCGTCCAGCCTCCGGGGTTTCCATCCCGGCAACCCCCCCACCCCCCCCCCAGTTGACAGGGCAGTAACAGCAGCACATCCTGCAGTGGCAACAGGGCCAGTGTGTGCTGGAGAGACAAGGCGTGCTCATGGTGGTGATAATCAGCTCTTGTCTGTGAGGGAGGGGGGGGTGGGGGGTGACAATGGAAGAAAGAGTGCATGAGAAACTGAAGTAGAGGAGAGGGAGAGAGAAGTCAATGTCGATGTCTGGGCAGTGACAGTTCGTTATTTAAGGGCCCCTCGGAGACGTGCACAGGCTGCCCTAGTGCAGGTGCCGTTAGTATGCAGAGTGATGCTCTGTCTGTCTGTCTGTCTGTCTGTCTGTCTGTCTGTCTGTCTGTCTGTCTGTCTCACACTCAGCCAGTCTCACTCTCTCACTCGCTGGTGAAGGAGTGAGTTCTCTTATTGGCAGCTCCACTTGGACATAATGAATAATTTCAGCCCTCTGAATGCTGGAATGAAAAGGAAATGGCCTTACCTTGGCACGCAGCCGCTGTCTGTCAGACTTGTCTTGAGTGCATGTGGCCCTGTGCGTGTGTGTGTGTGTGTGTGCATGTGCGCATGTGTGTGTGTGTGTGACAAACAGCGAGAATGTGAACATATAACAGCTTAGGCCTATTGTGCTTCCTACCTGTGTGAGCTGGGCTAGTTGTCATAGCAACGGCCTTGTAGCTCCGTTGATGTTCCTCCTGTCCTCATTGGCAGGGTCAGCGCACCTAACACACCGCATCTCGTCTCAAAGCTGTGTGTGTGTGTGTGTGACCATGCATGTACGTCCATGTGTGTGTGTGTGTACTGTGGAAGTACCTTTTGTTTGTGCCTTGCTGCAGTTCGTAGGCGTGTGGGTTGACGGCAGTGACAAGCCAGTGTGTGTGTGTGTGTGTGTGTGTGTGTGTGTGCACATGTGTGTGTGTGTGTGTGTGTGTGTTGCAGTGTCACAAAGATACACCCTGCCGATACGACAGCCGACAGCTCAACCAATCACCTGTTTTCTCTCTCTGCCTATCAGCATGTGAGGTTGCTGTAGTCAGATGTCCTCTTGATATGGAGGTCGTCATGGAGATGGAGAAGACAGGATGGACACACATATTCATGGATGCTCACACACACAGACACACATAAAACATTGATGGGTACTGTATATTTATTGACTTCCACTGATGTCCTGGTATTGTGGGAAGTTTTGAGTGATGTTCAGGATGGTGCAACCTGTTGAATGGGTGAGTAGTGGTTTAGAGGCACTTTATTGATGCATCAGGTGTAAATATGATGAAAAAAATCAGTAAATGAAGCCCTTTTTGGACTCATAATTTATCGTTTTACCTTAAAGTGGCAATCTTTAAAGAGGACCTATTGTGTTTTTGTGCTTTTTCCCTTTCCTTTAGTGTGTTATATAGTTTTTTTGTACATGTTAAAGGTCTGCAAAGTTACAAAGCACAAAGTCCATACCAAAGGGAGTTCCTCTCCCCCACAGAAACACTGCTCCTGAACTGCCTGAAATGCCTCGCTTGAAGTCCTGCCTTTTCTACCGTAACGTGGTGATGTCACAAAGTGACACGTTTGCATAATACCTGCCTAGCAGCTATTTTGGAACGCCCTCACACAAAGCTAGTTAGAGTGGAGCTGGAGCCGAAAGTTTGGTTGATTTGGCGACACCCTGTTTACTGGTGGTAACAGCAAATGTGGTTTAATACTACAGGTCCCAGAATACTGGGGGCAGCAAAACAAACGATTGTCGTTTTAATAAAGAAGTCAGGCAATAATTGGCATTTTTCAATCATTCTGTGAGCAAACAATGATCTGATTTTATGCTGCACACGGCGTTGAGTCTGAGCAGCAAAAGCTCTTCTGCTAATTCAAACTGTTCCATTGTCAAAAAATTCTGAAAATGGCTGTTGTTTTGTTTTGTAGTAGTGGGCAACCTCCGGGTCTGAAAAGTGAAGCCAATGCTAAATTGCCTTAAACCTGAATTCTTTCTAATAGCCAGCAGGGGGCGACTCCTCTGGTTGCAAAAAGAAGTCTGATTGTATAGAAGTCTATGAGAAAATGACCCCACTTCTCACTTGATTTATTACCTCAGTAAACATTGTAAACATGAGTTTATGGTCTGACTCGCTACTTTCAAGTCTTCTTCAATACAGCATGATGTTCATTTAGTAAATTATGGTCCCATTTAGAGTCAAATAGACCATAAAGCAGGGTATGCTTTAGGGCGCGGTTACCTTGTGATTGACATCTGGGTGTTGTCTGTGTTTTTGTCTTACAACTTTAACCCTTTCACAGTGTGTTTTCAGTTCATGAAAGTTTTTGTAACATGTTTGGTCGCCTAAAAATGACTTCAGCGTTCGGTTGTACTTAGCTCCACCCTCTCGTGTCACTTCTGGTTGCAAAAAAACAAGATGGCGACGGCCAAAATGCCCTACTAGAGGCTTCAAAACGACAGTCCACAAACCAATGGGTGACTTCACGGTGACTACGTTCACTTCTTATATACAGTCAATGGTTTTGTAGACACATTTTTGGTGAATGATGGCGGTCAGTGTCAAGCTCGCTGACATTTTACTGAGACTACTTCATAATAAAAGTCAACTCCTGCTTCTTCAGTTAATATTTTTAATGTGAAGCTGCAGTTGTATGAAATGTTCGCCTTCAGTAACTTAATAGCCTACAGCAATTCTTTTCCGTGAATGTTGACACAGACACCCAGTTTGTAAATCTGCAAATATATAAATATTGCAGTTCTTTCATCTAGGGGCCCAATCACTATTGTGTTACCTAATTCGGCAATAGTTAGTGATAAATGTTTGAGATTGCCACTTTAACTTACAGTCCACACAAACCCTTGCCACCAGACAGAGCTTCAGTCATCTAAATCAGAACGGATATCCTACCAGTTCTGTTCAAACGCCGATCTCCAAAAACAATCTCAGGCTTCTCCTTACAACTACAAAGCATCTCATTTCAGGAATTTGGCTTCAAGCTATACGCAAGATTTGTCAAATACAACAAAGAGCTTTTTTTTTTTGAGTTACAGATGTTTTGTGAAAGTCAGCTGAAGATCATTCTGGCACTCCCCTTTGAACTCTTCACAACAGATATATCACTGCCATTTAGGAAAAAAGGGAATCTACACCAGCGTTGTGAATGAGTCAGGCCATTATTACTCAGCACTTGAAATGCCTCCCAAAATACACAGATTCACATAAACAATCTTTTCATAGTGACAGAATCTGGTTGGTTAGAGCTAAGAGCAATATTCGGATGGCTTAAAGCTATCAGAAGACGGCTTTTAGCGTAATATTTAGATGCAAGTGATCTAAATGTTTCCTCTGCTGAGAGATTTCATACTGTGCTGCAAGGTTTTCATTGTCTGCTGTTAAAAAAAAACACCTTTGTATCCTTTAAGAGCTCTTATTTTAATATTGAGTAATTGGACATTTCAGGAATATTTTTAATATTTTCCACTATGCAAGGAGCTACTGGCTAAAAATAATTAAGTCATTACTCTGTCCTTGGAGTGAAGGGTCCCGTCTTTTACGACTCCTATTAATCTAATCGTCACCTGAAGTGAAATAGCTTTCGCCACAGGCAGGTAGACGTGGTTTACCTCCCACACAAACACACACAGATGTACCCACACACACACAGCGACCATTTAGCATTAGTGTAAGCAGTGTTTGTATGCTCCATCCTGCCACCTCCCACACGATACATTCATAAAACGGCTCCTCCGCGTCAAAGGCACAGACCCAATAGAAGACATCTCCTCTTCTCTTTTCTCTCCTTCCCTAACCCTTCCATCCCACCTTTCATATATGTCCCTCCTCACCTACCTCCTCATTCTCCTCATTCTCCTTGTCTCCCTCACACCACCCCCACCCCCCCACCCCCCCACAGGGCCGGTTGCAGCCGGTTTGAGTCTGACAGTGGAGAGAGGAAGCTTCGACCTCTCACCTCCAGAGGATGGAGGGAGGGAGACAAGAGGAGAGGGATGATGGAGGGCAGCGGGGTGGAGGTGGAGGAGGGGGAGCTGCAACTGCGAGAGGCGAGGGAGAGGTCAAAGAACAGGAGGGATTTGCGAAGAAAGAGGGAGAGGAGAGGAGAGGCTGGGGGGGAAGGGACCGAGAGAGAGAGAGAGAGAGAGAGAAAGAGAGGACGGAGGGGTCAGGGAGGAAAAAGGAGTGATAAATGAAGGGAGAGCGGCAAGATGGAGGGAAGAGGAGGAGGGATAGATGCGAGGATGAGAAGGAGAGGAAAGACAGAGTGTGAAGCTGCTGTGTACCTCCCTAACAAGCTGGACAGAATCAGCTCAATTATTAAAGAGGAGCGAGAGATGGGGAAAACACGCAGACGTACACATACACACACACACACACACACACACACACACACACACACACACACACACACACACAAAAGCATCTCTCAGTGTCTTGCACACAACACACGCATGCTGTTTCTCACACACACACACACACACACACACACCTATCTGCAGATACACATGTAGAGTGTGTCTGACTTCTTATGCTCGTGCGTCAGCATGTTAGAGTTATCTTTGTTTTTGTGCGAGCGTGTGCTGCGTATACATGTGTCTGGGTATGTGTGTTAAAAACAGTGAGTCAGAGGATAAGCAGAGACTTGTTAGTGATTCTCCTCAACACCCCCGACCCCCCCCCACACACAGACACACACACACTCTACCCAATTTGGCTTCAGCGCCGTCTCAACGTTCCACCAGCGTGGCTTCAATGTCGTCCCATCAATATGAACAGATAATCAGAGCACTAAGGGGTCTGCCTATAAATCCCCGCCGTGAATATAGTTTTCACCCTCTCTTCCTCCCTCCTCCTCCCTCCTCTTCCTCTTCTTGCCCGTTCCACCCTTGTTTTTAGTTCTCTTTCTTCTTTCCCTTTTCCCTCCTTCTCTGAGGAAGTGTATGCCCCCAAGGGACGAAAAAGATTCGCTACCTTCCAGGAGAGAAAGAGATTGTGTGTGCCTCTCTGTGTGCGAATGTGTGTCCTCCACATGTGTGTGTGTGTGTGTGTGTGTGTGTGTGCGTGAGAGTGTGAACACACACTTCCTGAGACAGAAAGGGAGAGAGAGAGAGGCAGGGATGAGCAAGTGAAGAGCGAGTGAGAGAGTGAAAGGCTGTGGAGGGGGAGGAGAGAGAAAGAGATAAGAGAGAAAGACAGAGAGTAGTCGGGGAGAAGGGGGAAGATGGATGAATGTACTGCGCACTGAGTGTGTGTGTGCGTGTGTGTGTGTGTGTGTGTGTGTGTGTGTGTGTGTGTGTGTGTGTGTGTGTGTGTGAGAGAGAGAGAGATGGTCGAGAGATGCAGGTAGACGGAGAGGGAAGGAAGAGGGTTTCTTATCCCCTCAGCAGAAGTCATAATTTCTTAGAGCGTGCACAGATGTGTGTGTTTGTGTGCATGCCTGATTGTGTGTGAGAGTGTTACCTCGCTCAGGCTTGAGGCCAAGACTCCGAGAGGTACAGCGGCGGTGTGGCGTCGGTGTGTATTGTGTGTGTGTGTGTGTGTGTGTGTGTGTCTGCGTGAGCGGTGTGTACGTTGAGGCTGTGGCTGACGAGCTGTCAGTACCTACAGTTGGAATGTTCACAAGGCGGCCATTGTTGTTCAAACAGCCAGCAGCCTTCTCCTTGGCAACGGGCGCTGCAGCAGCGTCTCCCACAGCAACTGTGGAACAGGAGTATGGAGAGGAGGAGGAGGAGGAGTCAGGAAGTCAGGGCCGCAGCACAGAGGGCCCCTCTCCAAAACACTGGCCTCAAGGTCTGAGTGTGTGTCGGGGTCCAAGCATCTGGCTTGTGTGTGTGTGTGAGGACCGTGCTTACGCGTGTGTGGTTTTTAAGTGGGTTCTCGCCAGCGTGACAACGTGGAGCGTGCGTCAGCGTGAGCGTGCGTCCTGCACATGTCATGCTCGGTGTGTGTGTGCGCACCTGTGTGAACTGTAAGTGGGAGTGTTTGCACCTAAGTGGTTGGTTTCATCTTCCTGTCTTTGAGTTTGTTTCCAGACGTATCGTTGTTTCTGCGTAATCCCGTATGTGTTTTTTGAGTGAGCACATGTGCACACTTCTCCTAGCTGTTCCCAGCTGGCGCGGTTGGTCACATGACCTGACTGAGGGGCGGCCATCAGCAGCGCCAGGAAACTGCCTGCAGGACAGAGAGAGAGAGAGAGAGAGAGAGAGTCAGGCTGAGTTGAAGATGAGGGAGGGGTGTTGTGGGAGAGGAACTGGGGGCGGGAGGTGTGTGTGTGTGGAGGGATGAGAGAGGGAACAGTAAGGAGGAAGAGGAAGGGGTAATACAGTCCTCCTCGTCTTAAAATAACTACAGCATGTAGGTTCCTGCAGAAACAACAGGAGAGAGAGACAGTCAGATGGGGGGTGGGGGGTCCTGGTTCTGTGTTGACTAGCGTTTGGAGCCACTTCTCCGGTCCCCCGTGTGCATCCTTGGCTGCCACTGTATCTGGTCTGTGTGAAGTCTGTTTACGTTAGATGTGTGTCTGAATGTCTGAACGTCTGTCTGCCTTTTTTGTTTGTCTGCACATATGGTTTATGTGTTGCTCTCTGTTCATTTATATGCTTTTGTTGCGTGCGTGCGCGCGTGCGCGCACATGCTCGCTCTTGGCAGGAGACACGGCACGCACACTGATGATGGAGATCATTAGGAATTTCCTGCAGCTGGGGAGGTGGGAGTAGGGCTTTTTTTGGAGGGTGGGGATGTGAGTGGGTTAGAAAGAGAGGGGAGGTCAGAGTGAAGGAGAGTGTCTGTCTGTATGTAAGTGTGTTCGCTGGTCTGTCTCGGCTTGACTGACGTGAGCGTGCACGGAGCTGCAGCCCACCAAAGCCCAAAGTTCAGCTCTGTTTTTGAAGGTTGCTGCTGGTAATTTGTGTGCAAGCTTGTCGGCCCCAGTAGTGCGATATGTGTGTCTAACACTCCTCGCCCCCTTTGGCACACCAACACACACCTCGAGCTCTCAAAAAAAAAAACCAGAATCTGTGGAGTTTGGATGTGTTTAACTTCTAGCTGTTCAGTGTTACTGCCTGTTGGGCTGCAGTGCACTGCAGTCAAGGCAAGACCTTATAACTTTAACTTCTTTTTTTTTTTTTCATTTAGTTGAATTAAAACTTTTGCACCGTTTGGCTGAGTAAATATAGAAAACTTTCTTCCCCCCGTGGGAAGAAAGATAAAGCTTTTAAATCCAACATGTCAACCAGTATCAGTTTAAGACGACGTCTAGGTACAGTTTAGTTTGTGCTCATGTTAAATTAAGTTTGTTCTGATGCTGCTGCAGTTGAATTAAGTTTTAATCACATCAATAAGCATTAGAAATACATTCCCATTTATTTATTTATCTTATGTATCCACATTCAGAGGCCTATAATTCATGGTTAAGTATTTGATTTGATTACTACACACACAGTGAGTGATGACACAGTGGCCTCTAGGGCCGCAACTAACGATTATTTTCATTGTAGATTAATCTGTTGATTATTTTCTTGATTAATCGATTAGTTGTTTGGTCTCTAAAATGTCAGAAAATGGTGAAAAATGTTGATTGAGTATAGAGTAAATGAGAGGTTCCCAGCCTGGCGATTGGGACTCCTACAAGGGGTTGCAAGATAAATCTAAGGGGTCGTGAGATGATTAATGGGGCAGGCAAGAATAAAAATAATGTACTACTACTCAAGTAGAAGTAGAACATTATTAGTACACTTTTTGTTTTTTTCTTTAGAAATACTGGACACTTTACTGGACAAAGAAATAGGGCTACGACTTACAATTATTTTTATTATCAATTGATCTGTCGATCTACTTCCTCAGTGTGTCAATAAAATCACAGAAAACAGTGAAAGGTGCCCACTCTAAATTCCCGTAGTCCTATGTAAAAGGTATTCACGTTGCTTGTTTTATTCAACCAACAGTCCAAAACCCAAAGATACATAGACGTGACTAGGGCTGCAACTAACGATTAGTTTCATTGTCGATTAATCTGTTGATTGTTTTCTTGATTAATCGATTAGTTGTTTGGGCTAGAAAATGTCAGAAAATGTTGATCAGTGTTTCCCAAAGCCCAAGATGACGTCCTCAAATGTCTTGTTTTGTCCACAACTCAAAGATATTCAGTTTACTGTCATAGAGGAGTAAAGAAACCTGAAAATATTCACATTTAAGAAGCTGGAATCAGAGAATTTAGACTTTTTTTTTTCTTAAAAAACTACTCAAACCTATTAATCGATTATTAAAATAGTTGGTGATTAATTTAATAGTTGACAACTAACCGACTAATTGACTAATCGTTGCAGCTCTAGTGGCCACTTTAAAGTGATGCTGCTGTGTAATGTCATGTAATGTGTTTCATTGACAAAGTCAGACAGATGTTTATTCTCTGGAATACAACATGACACACTTGTTTCAAAACCGTTTTCCACTGAAAACACTTCACGGATGACATTAGAGCAGTTCGTCATCAAGTTGTCAAACAGTTTTGTTGATTGTCTCTTGCATTATTTTTCTCTCTTTCTAGAAAAAAGTTGTGCATTGTTGTGTTTTCTACGGTAGGTTCGAGGCTGCCGGTTGAGGTTGCATCAGGGTTGAGGTGATGTGGAGGAACGGGAGGCTGCTGGTGGTTGAGTTTCTGCACGGTGTCACTCAGTCTCTGTGGACCCTCCCTCCCTCCCCACCTCTTTCTCTCCTGGCCTCACATACACTTTCTCCATCTCCCCCCCCCTCTCTCTGTTTCATTCCCCTCTTCTTCTTATCTGTCTAAACCTCTCTGTGGAGCTCCCCCCCCACTTTCCTCCCCTCACCACCTCTCTCTCTATCTCTCGTTACCTCTCTCTCTCTCTCTCTCTCTCTTTCTCTCTCCCCTCCATGTCCCCCCTCCCTTTACACCCCCCCATGCTGTTTCGGTGCTGCTGCCTGTCTCTTAGCAACAACTGCACACCCGTTAGAGCTCAGTGAGTGCTTTTACAAACACACCCAGGAAGACACACTCGTACACGCGCACGCTCGCAGACACACATCCACACTCTCTCTACACACACACGCGCACGCACACACACAGAGGGTCTAGTTCCTCATTGAGGGTTGCTGCTGGCAGGCCTGTGAGTCTGCAAGCCTTTGTGGCAGTGAGATAGATGGGAAGAGAATAGATATGCTGTACAGCTACCATGTACAGAGTGATTGTTCCTCTCAGACTATTCACAACAGGGCAACTGCCCAAACTGAAAAATGACAAGTTCTCGTCTCGGATTTCACGCTGACACACACACACACTCTGTGGCGTGTTGCCTTTCCTGTAAGCACCAAAAAACTTTTACATGCAGATGAGAAACATACAAGATCGTATAAGAGAGCTGCTCTTTGTGAAACAGATTCAACAGATCATCATGTGAGACAATACTACGCCACTGTGGCTTCCAATGCCCCCCCAGAGCCATTCACAGTAAAATGCACCAAAACGCTACGTATGACGCTGAATATATCGCTACGGCAGCTAATGTTTGCTTAAACAATGAATCATAGTGGGAGCGTTTGATTGGCTGGCAATCTCAGCTCTATCAGAATGCCCCCCCGCCGAGCACAGTCGAGGCATATTTGCATGTGTGTCTTTGTTTTGTGTGCGATCGTGCGTGACTATGTATGTGTGTGTGTGTGTGTGTGTGAGACATGTATGTCTTTATGTGCAAATGGATGTGCGAGTGTGTGGGAGGATGAAGCTGTGGGGGCATATTTGCATGTCTTTGTGTGTCTGTGGAGTGACAGCGTGCGCACGTATGTGTAAGCACATGTGCAGCAATGTTTAATTAAAGCATGCGTTCTTCTCCTTCTCTCATACACCGGTCAGATGGAGCCTTAATTAAGGAACGCTGTTAATTAGACAAGAGAGAAAGTGAGAATGGGAGTAGCAGGGAGACAGCGCTGGGCACGGGAGGGAGTGGGTGAGGGGGGTGAAAGAAAGTATGTGTTGTGTGTGTGTGTGTGTGTGTGTTCGTCTCCATTTGTGCAGTTGTGTCAGAGCAGCAGAGCGTTGAGGTTGGTCTGCTCCATGTGTGCAGCCCTAAACTCGGCTACAGCAAAACTCTCCCACTCCTTCTTTTCCTCTCGTCTCAATCAACTTTTTCTCCCTCCCTTTTGCCTTTCTTAAATCTGTCTGCCTCCATCTATCCCTCCACTTCCCGGTCTCAATCACGCCTTTCGCCTCCCCGCTCTTCCTCTTTCATACTTTCTCACCCATTCTTGCACTTATTTGTGTCTCCCTCCCCTCCTTGTCCCCCTCTTTCTTTCTCTCTCTCTCTCCTAATCACAGCCATATGTTTGGGGAGGGAGGCAGAGAGATCTGAGGATGGACAGGATTGTGTTGTATGTGCAGAGTGTGGCACAGCGTTGGAGCCAGACGTTGCACGTATATGCGTGCAAGTGTGGCTCGTGTTTGAATGTGTGCGAGCAGATTTCGTAAGACTTGTGTGTGTGTGTGTGTGTTCTGGCAGTCTGCACTTCCATTTCCCCCTCTGCTCCGGGTTTCCATAATCCCTCTATGGTTCCCGTCTCTCTGTCACCTTCATCTCTCCATCCTCTCGACACCTCTATTCATCACCTCTCTGCTTCCCCCTGGTGGCTGCGATTATTCGAACATTCTCATTCTTGTTGCACCCTCCGAGTCTAGTGCCTCGTAATGCATTTCAATAGTTTTTTGGCGAAATGTGGTGCGAGTGCGTGTGCTTTTCACCACTACTCAACTGCTTATTATGATTTGTGTTTAATCTACTTAAATATGGTGAGATTGAAAAATGGCACATCTCATTCAATCCCACACACAATGCACGATTCTGTGAGTCTGGTCTTCATCATGTAGTGATCATCCTCAGTGTGTGTTAGCGAGCGCATTAAAAATCCAATAGAAAAGATAAAGTGCTTACATGTGTTCCTACAATCTGCTGGTACGCATCGGAATGAAATACTAACAATTAGAGTTTAAAAATGTGTATTGCAAGTCATTCTCCAAAATAATAGCGTCTGATGTGAGATGGTGCAGCCCTCACCAAAATACTGATGATCGTCTGGTTTGATGATGCGTGCTGTGACATCATGAACTAATCTCTTATTCTCTTTTTCTCTCTGCTCCACCCTCCTCCTCCTCCTCCTCCTCCTCCTCCTCACTCCTTACTTTTTTTTTTCCATTTCTCCCACTTTCTCCAACTCCCTGTCCCTCTTCCTCTGTCTGTCTGTCTGTCTGTCTGTCTCTCACTCTAGCAACCATGGGCAAAAGACAGGAGCAGAGGGGAGAGAGAGAAGTATGTGAGCTCTCCACTGCAGTATTGATGACCCAATGATCCCCTGCAGAACAGAGCCAGTCAGGCAGACAGAGTGAGGCTCAACTCTGAATCGAAATCAGAATCAGCCCCACAACCGTTGGGTGAAAGCAACCAATTGAGCGGGGTATGAATGGTAAATGTAATCTAATGTTGTAATGCTGCTGTGTGGGCGGCACAGTTAATAGAATAGAGTGCGTTACGAATTAGCTTTGTGTGGCCCGTTGCCAGAAAATCCATCACACAACCACAATTTCATCTGTGCTGCAAATGTTTGATTTTTACATGTGATGCCGAACACTAGCCAGTATGTTTAGCAGCGAGGAGTTTAGAGGAAATGTCTTAAATGCAACAAGGAAATGACATATTTAGGGCTGTCCCAAATACCAGTTTTTGGGCTTCGAAGCTTGAGTGAGTAATATTCGAAGGTATTCGAAGGTATTCGAAGATTTGCTTTGCGGCGCGTTGGAGCAGGCTGACATGTTCTTCTGTCTGTCTGTCTCCATCTCCCCCATTTCAGTGCTGCTGCCGCGCTACTGTTCACACACGCACCTCTATACATAACAAACAGCGTCTATCAGTCTGAGAATAACTAATGTTGAATTTGAGCAATGAATAATGTTGTGGGATTATTCCTTATTTCATGGGCTATTTTAGGATTTATACATTATTATTATTATAAAAGAAACAAAACAAAGCATTTGAATAGTGATTCGGAGGTTGATTACCATGGCAACGGTCGAAGCTTCGAAGCATTCGGGTCAGCCCTAGACATATTATGATGTAATATTTTTGATAATTTTGTTTGTATTTCTGTTTTCAGGTCATTGAATCTGCCTGTTGTTAGAGGAACAGCTACAGAGAAGAAACACTCATCTTCATACAGCAGAAAACACATTTTTCCTCCCTCAGTACCAGCAAGACTGTCCACTGAATGAGCGGCTTGTCAGATCGCCTCCATTCAGGCCAAACTGGGGCTCCAGTGGGCTGTAGTGGGACTCAAGCAGAGGAAAAAGCCTGTGTGGGGGGGCTGGAGGGGCTGGCAGGGCCTGAGCTCTGGACCAGGGAACTCGGGCTCCAGGAGGGGCCCCAGGATCCCTCTAACGATGGATTGGCACCGGTGACCTCCGACCACTTTCCCTCCTCTCCGCCTGCTCTGGCCAACGGCCTCCATCTACAGAGGAGGCTGGGGCACAGCACCTGCCGGCGCAGGCAGACGGAGACTAACACCGCCTCTGAGACATTTAGAAACATGCAAACGCACATAGACCCAGATGTGCGTGCACAGGCTGTTTCACACATGGATAACTGTGGACACATGGATATCAACCCACCTACGGGTTCTGTAGGGCCCGAACTCTCCAGAACTCTCACACCAGAGGCCATACACACAGCCTCACCTCAACCCCTGTCTTTGGCACTTGGCAATCATCGTGCCTCCACCACTCAGCGGGCAGCCCCGGTCCCCACCACAGAGAGAGACAATCCCTCAACCTTTTGTCCAGTCCCTGTAGGTCCAAACCCAAACACAGGCTCCTCTCCTCTTCCCGTGGAGGGAGAGAAGAAGTACGCGCTCCGCAGCTCTGGACGTCCCCGCTTCCCCTGTCACCTGCGCAAATCCTCCCGCCTCCGCCGAGGCATAGAGGATGGGGAGAAGAGAGCAGGGAGGGAGAGGGGAGGAGAGGAGGAAGATGAAGTACTGGAGGAGAAGATCTGGAGGGTTAAAGAGGAGGAGGTGGCCGTCGGAGAGAAACAAGAGCATTCCTCTGTGGAGGCTGTTCTCCCCACGCCTCCCTGCCCTACGGACGTCGCTCTCGCTCTGACTGTACCCAAACCCGCTCCTAAAGCGATACCTAAACCTGGGCCCAGACTTGGGCATAAACCTGGACCTAAATCCAGGTCTAGGCCCCCACCGAAAACTGTCCATAAAGCAGCTCCTAAAAGTGTGAAACAGCGTCAGGCAGCTCAGTCCATGGCTCACCGCGCTGCCCCTCATCTCCCATTTGCCATCACATCCACCATCGCTGCACCTCTAACTGTGAAGCAGGAACCTGTTGCAGAGTTGGGGGTATCTCCTCCCAATAACCGGAGACGTGGGCGTTTCGTAGGTGTAAGTTAATTTATAGTTACTCCTTGACATAACACACAATTTCATATCATGGCTGCGGTCGAAAAGTCGAAAAGGAAGGTTCCTAACGGGGTGAAATGACCTGATGAGTGAAAGTAGCAGCCGTGATAGGAGCTGTTCGAATTCCCTAAATGCTGAGGAAAGGTGCTTCAATGCTTCCTTTATTATCTCCTTTAGCATAGGAAACACTGGACCATCCTTTACCAAAGGAAAGGAGTTAATAACATCCCACAATTCCTTGCGGCCGCAACATTTAACGCTACGCACCATTCTGCCGTTCATGAAAACAAACAATGTGCTTATATTGCATATTATTTTCAGACAGTCATATACTAATTGGGATTCATGTTGATAAATATGAGTGGACAGTGACAACCAACTTCGTTTCACTTTGTTTTTAATTATTGATTTATTTCGTACACGTAAAACAAAACAAGAATAACAAATAAAATGAACAGTAAACATATAGCAAACTGTGAATAAACAAATAATCAACATAAATAAATATTACATGTCCGAAAAGGAGTAGGAAGAAGTACAGCCTACACATACTGTATGGTCCTACCCTTTCTCTATAACTCGAACAATTAACTCAATATTTATCATATATTCCTTTTTTATTTCATTCCAACCTTGGTAATGAAGTGACATTTTTCACCGGTTGCCCACGTTTAAGGTCAGATAATCCTTTATTATATGTTGATGTAAAGTGTTACAGCAGTAGGAGGACCTGCAGTATTTCTCTTTCACACACGGCGGGTGAAGCAGCCTGTCGCTGAAGGAGCTATTTAACAACGCATGGGGCGAACATGCTCCTTTTGTAGTCCATCTTTGTAATATTGTAGTTTGACCACAGCAGACCCGCGTCACTAACGTCCGCCGCCGTCGCATCATAATTACGGAGCCTTAGTTTAAGTGCAACACCACGGTTGTCTTTTCTCTAGTCCTTCTGAATTCTTCCTCACATCTTTCCTCGACCTCATGACGTTTTCCAACGAGGTCAAGGAAACGTGTATCGGAAAAAACATTAGGATGCAATTTTTGGACTTTTCAACCAATGTATGAAATAGATGTTTATACAATTTGCAGTTGCATATTTTTCATGTTGGTCTCTGCTTTACAGGTGAGGAAGATTGTTGTGAAGGTGGCTCGCATTCCCGTCAGCCTTAGCCGTCGACAGAAGAGCTACAAGATTTCCAATTTGGAGACGGGGACAGAAAAAGGCGGTGATGGTGTGGAGGGCTCAGACGTAGTCCGAGAGCCGACCGCACTTCTCCGAATGAAGAACAATGGAAAGAGTGTCATGGTGATGTTCCCTCCTGGAGAACTACCTGTTATTCTCAAACGGAGGCGGGGACGACCACCTAAACAGGCTCTGCCGGGAATACCGGGGGAGCTTCCGAATGCCGCGAATGCTGGTGGTACTGGAGACCCGCCCAAGAAGCCCCAGAGGCGGCGACGGACTAAACTCCCTTCCCCTTATCCGTCCTATGCCAATGATACTAATGATTTGAAAACAGAGTACGGGGATGTTCTGTCCAAACTGGCCTTTTTGAACCGCCAGCCCCCTGCCACTGGCCGCTGCTCTCCCCCACGCTGCTGGACACCCAGTGAGCCAGACAGCTTTCATACCCCCTTGGAAAACCCTGGAATATCCACCCTGCTCCACCGGCTCACTGGGTACAGACGCCCCCGAGGTGGCAGAGGAGGGGGTACTGGAAGAGGTGGAGGAGGAGCAGGGGGGGCTGGGGGCAGTGAGCGCAATAAGAGCACCTTCAGTGACTTCTTCGAGTCCATCGGCAAAAAGCAGAAACCGAGCCCCGTGTCCGAGCCTGGATTACCTAGGAAAAGGGGAAAAGGTAGGGGAGGGGGTGTCGTAGGAACTGAGCCTGGGGGAGAGAAACCAGTCAAGAAGAAACGTGTGAGAAAGAATGGTGCATTGAAAGGAGAGGCGGTGTCCATGGGGCAGGACTGGCCCAATGGGGCCGGTGGCTGGAGGGAGGGGGGTATGAGCAAGGAGAAAGGTCTGGGTGGGTATCAGCTCTGTGGATCTCCAAGGGGAGGCTTTTCCTCCTGTGACGTTGGAAGGGGAGGTGCCTACAGCAGTCCAGGAGGAAGCAGAGGGGTCGGGCCAGCCGGGGAGGACTCCCAAAGCCTGTTTGCTGGATATTTCCGGTCGCTCCTCGACTCCGATGATTCGTCGGACCTGTTGGACATCTCCTCCTCGCAGTCAGACCCCCGGAAAGCTTCATCCACCCCTGGATATGAGCCATCCAGTCCAGCAACTAGTCACAGCTGGTCCCCTGCATACCCCAAGTGGAGCTCCAAGGGTGCAAGTTCTGGGGCGGAGGGTTCATCCCAGACACACTGCTCCTCAGCCAGGCCTCCGTACAGCTACGGCAGCCTGGCCCAAACATCCCCCACCACTTCTACCTATCCCAAATCCACTCCTCCGTCTCTCTCACACTCTCCTAGCTCCCCGCACCCCGCTTCTTTCGGCCACTACTCCTCTAGCTTCTCCTCCTCTTCTCCTGCGGTGCCACAGAGATCCTCAGATTGCAGCTTTGCGTACGGATCAGGACACAGCAGTGGCAAGACCACCGCTGTTGGTCAGATGGGTTTTTCTAGCTACCAGGCAGCAGCCAAGCGAGGCTTTAGTGGATATCCTGCGGCAGGTCATTCCTCCATGGTGCGGGGGGAGTCAACGGGACCCACATCACCGGGTGGAGGGTACATGTCTGTGGCCAAAAGTAGCCTCTTCAGCTCCTCCTCCTCCCCAGAAGGTTACAAGCAGTACAACTCCAACCAGTGGAGCTACAGGTACATCACTCACGGCATGCCATCATAAAAAATGCTCAAAACGTAACACAATTAATTCAAGAAATGTCTTAGTGTTCACACATAATCTGACTTGGTATGGTTTTTTATGAATGAAGGGATTTCTTATTATTAAATAATTGTTATTTTTTTACAGACTAATTAAAGGTGCTATTGATAACATTCAGCCACTAGATGTCTCATTCTCCCTCCCCTGTTCCATTGCATTTACTTCACAACAAGTTGTTGCCAGGCGCTTACCGTCAATCTCAGCCATTTATCTGTTTTTTCCACACTAACTGACGACACAGAGATACCACGTGATACCAACGTCGTTTTACTATTGGCTCACAAGCCTTGTTAGAGGTGGAAACCAAACGTCAGATATCTTCCACAGAGATAAACAAAACATTCATTTTGGACCTAAATCAAAATCATAATAATCTTTTTCAGGAAAAGCCACACTTTTATTCAGCACCTTTCTAAAGGCTCCGTGGATGTATTATTTTTAAAAAAAATATTCGTCTACATAAAAATTAGGGCTGTCAATCAATTAAAATATTTAATCGCATGATTTTCTATGATTAATCGCAGATAATCACAAATTAATTGCACATTTTTTATCTGTTCAAAATGTACCTTAAAGGGAGATTTGTCAAGTAGTTAATACTCTTATCCACATGGGAGTGGGCAAATGTGTTTGCTTTATGCAAATAAATGTAAATCAATTAACAACACAAAACAATGACAAATATTGTCCAGAAACCCTCACAGGTACTGCATTTAGCATAAAAAATATGCTCAAATCATAACATGGCAAACTCAAGCCCAACAGACAACAACAGCTGTCAGTGTGTCAGTGTGATGACTTGACTATAACTTGCCCCAAAACCGTATGTGATTATCATAAAGTGGGCATGTCTGTAAAGGGGAGTTCAGAGGTCAGAGGTCAAGGGACCCCTTTGACAATGGCCATGCCAGTTTTTCCTTGCCAAAATTTAGCGTAAGTTTGGAGTGTTATTTAACCTCCTTGCCTTCATTCTAGCTTTAAAACTGAGTCCGCTAGAACCTAAAAATCGCAAGTTGCGTTAATGCGTTAAAGAAATTAGTGGCGTTAAAATAAATTTGTGTTAAAGCTGAAGTAGGCGAGATTGGAGCAAATATGATAAAAAGTTATTTTTATAAAACGGTCGCTATATCCTGACAGTAGTACATTAAACAGGTAATCTGAAAAAAATCATGTGCCTCTGTGTCCTCCGGTGCTCCTAATGGCATCTGCAAGATTTCACAGACAGGAGGAAAACAAGCAGTCAGAGCTGACCTGGGATCTGCTGTCCACCTGCTGTCTATGAGAGGCGGCTGTCAATCACTCGCGAACTCCGACCAAACGGTCAAACTAGGCAGCGCTGATCAAATATGAATCAATATTATGTTACGTTAATGCCTATTTCTCGCCTCAAATGTTTTCAGAATCATCTTGTAGTGTACTGTTTAGCTGTAAAATAAGAAAGTTTGTGACCTGGCAGCCATGTTGAAATCTCTTGAAGGAACGCCAAGCACCGGTCACATGACTCCAATGAGTCCAAAGACCGGAGCACAGCCAATAGGAACGCTCTCTCTCTGAAATGACCTGTGATTGGTCAAAGTCTTCTGTCACGGGCTAGATTTTTTAAAGCCTGAAAACAGAGCCTTGAGGAGGTGCAGAAGTCTAGTTTTCTCTCAGAACACTTGAATTACAATATGCTGAAAGGTTATTATGGAATTTTTGCCCTTTTCATTCAGACCACAGCAGGATCGAAGAAATGTGAATTGCTTAATATAAATGTTTCACCCCAGTACATCATTTTCAGTTTGACCATGTCCACAATGTGCTTTAGTTAACTCAGGGCTAAAATGTGCAACTTGTGTTAATCCAGCCAGGAATCTATAGTCAGAACATGCATTAATAGTTTTCTCTTCAGGTTCCTCTTACTGATTGGTGAAACTGCAACAAAGAGCAGTGAAATTTAAAATTTGCACCGTTTCCTCAAGTGCGTTTTATAATTTGTGTATTTATGTTTCTTTTTCAGACAAGGTTATGGTGGCTGGTCAACCGACGGCTTTGGGCCTCAGTATCACGGCTACAGTGAATACGGCTCCAATGAGTCCAAAGACATCTTGGATATCTCAAACTACACCCCCCAGAAGGCCAAGCGACAACCGTTTCCTGAAAGCCTATCAGAATCCTCCTCTGACTCGTCACATCTTGGCTCTGTAGCCACTGGTAGCGGACCCAGCTCCACATGTGGCACGTACAAACTGAACGAAGCTGCTTCTGTCAGCGGAGAGGGGGGTCAGTCAAGTCTGTCCAGCCTGGAGAAGTTGATGATGGACTGGCACGAGAGTGCTTCGGGGCCCTCGTACAACTGGAGCCAGAACGTCCTCTTCCAGGGCGGGGGAACCAGCAAACCCGGTCGCGGTCGAAGGAAACGGACTGACCCACAACCAGAAAAAGAAGGAGGTTCTGCTCTACACTCTGATTCCCCGTCCAGTCCCTCCCCGACGCCTACTCCTGGACCTAAGCGGGGAGGGGTTGGAGGACGGGGCAGGGGGTCGAGAGGAGGCCGAGGGGGTTTGTCTCCATGTCAGAGAGATCGGGGGCCAAAGGGCAGGGGCAAGGCTGCCTCTGCATCTGGAGCGGGAGGAGCAGTGACGGCTGGAGGTCCAGAGGGGTCTGGGCTGTTCCAGGAGGGTCTGGATTATTACAGCGGAGACAGTAGTAGCCTCTCTCCCCTGGCCACGCCCAATCCTGCACCAGCTTCCAGCTACCTCCAGGACCCCTGTGAGTACCCCTCCCCTTACTCTGCCCACCCCTCCACACCTTCTTCTGAGGAGCGATATCCAGCGTTATACCCTGGAGAGTCCTCCTGTCCCCTCTCACCCAGTGTCTCCTCTCCCCCTTACCCTCCCAAGCCCACCCCTCCTCCACCCCAGTCCTACCACCCCGTCCCCTCCAGGACATTCTCCCCCTCCTGCTCTCCCTCGCCCCGGATAACGCCCCTCTGCACCACCGCGCTGAGTCCCTCGCATCGCCCCCCTCCAAAAGACCCCCAGTTCTCCCAGTATGACTCTCCCAGCTACTGCAGCTCCCCCTATTGGTACGGACAGACATCGCACAGCGGCAGCCCCAGCCCGCACACTCACAGCACACACTCAAACACAGCGGTGCACACACACAGCAACCCGCACACGAGTCCTCACGGGAACACACACGGCAATCCGCTCGCCAGCCCAAATGTGAACACACACATGAACCCGTCTCCCCACGACACACACCATCACAACACGCAGCCCCACGCCAGCCTGAGCTCACACACCAACACCCATCCCACCTCGCTCCTCCAGAGCAGCCCCCTCTCCCACTCAAACCCCCACACCAACAATCAGCCCCACCACAACACACACACCAACCCCAACTCTCACCTCTCCTCCCATACGCACTCCAGCCCAAGCACCAGCCTCCACTCCCACTCGACGCCTGTGCTTTATGAGGAGTGCAGCCCTCCCTCCGCCGTGCCCCCCCACAAGCGGGATCTGACCCCCCACGCCATGAGCACAGGCCACCGCCAGGGCCCCTTGCCTCTCTCCCCGTACCCGAAACCTCCCCTGGACTCCTCGCCCCATCAGGAGGACGCTGGTGGCTTCTCCTTGTCCCACCAGTCCTACCAGGGAATGGGACACCGCTACCCCTCCCAGGCGGCTCAGGGAGGGGGGGTGCTGTGCCAGCTCCTGGACACAGCCAACGATGACAGCTTCAGCGTCACCAGCCTGTAACAGCAGGTGAGTTTATTTAATTTAATGACATTTTTAATTTCCTTCGGAAGTGTTCTCTGGGCTTGCCTAAATTTTCGAAATGGGTCAAACCGTTTGGCTGAAAAGGGAGTTTTTCTTATACTATATTTGGTCTTTGGGCACATGAGGGGACTACTGTTTTTTTCTGTATATTTCATTATATTTTTGGAAAAAAACAGTTGTCCCATGTGCCCAAAGACTAGTTATATGTCTGTATCTCAGAAACTACAAGGAGCACAATCAAATATTTGGTATCTATGAACTCATAACAAGCTGAATATCAAAGATATGCACACAAATGAAGTGTTAAGAAAAAAAATAATTTGGAAAACATTTAATAAACACAATGTTAGCGTTGTTAGACTTTGACTATTCATAAAAGAGTGATTTTTCATGTGATCCAAAAATGTCAAAGGTGCTACTTACTGGGAGATACTT
Organism: Sebastolobus alascanus; assembly: GCA_916701645.2. NCBI lineage: Eukaryota > Metazoa > Chordata > Actinopteri > Perciformes > Sebastidae > Sebastolobus > Sebastolobus alascanus. The sequence goes on along the minus strand of CAKAOJ020000025.1, from coordinate 103,236 downwards.
GCCCAACATATGTCCATACCAAAGTTCAAGACTTTTTACCTATCAGAACAAATGTTGGGCCATTTTTCCTTATCATACTAAATGTAGTCTTTGGGCACAAATGGGTAACCTTCGTACAAACAATGAGGCCATCCTAAAACTAAGGATGGCCACTGGAACTCTAATAGAAATTTCCAGAGGAGTGTCTGATTACTGAGGATGACCATGCTTTTGTTTTGAAAGCAGTTCATTAACTGATATTTAATTGGACAATAAAAATAAGAAGAACAAAAAATACTTAATTAATCCATCAATGGATATACACCAAATTGTAAAGCAGTTCATTACTAGGTGTTTAATTGGATGATGAAGCACTAAGCAATGCTTTTTGTATCAGTTTCACAAAACAGCCGTATGTAATTGGTATATAGAAAGGTCCAGTTAAATAACAATTTATTAATTGCTTTTGCAAGACTCCTGGTCCTACTCCTTGGTGTTCATTTGATGGAAGTTAAAGGTGGATTTATTGTGTCTCAAAACATGTTCAAGTGAAAGTAAACTCTTAAGTTGAAGTACAAATATGTAAATCAATAAGTACAACAGCAACAAGGACTGGGTGATATTTTTGACCAAATACCTTGATATTGATATTGAGACAATATATAATAATGTGGATATAATGACTAAGTGGGTAATGCATCCTTCAAAACCAGGAAAAGACAACACTTATGCCATATTACAATTAGGGCTGTCAAATTTAACGTGATAATAACGCGTTAAAGCAAATTCCTTTTTTAAAATAGAAAACCTAAGGAATCCATCGGTACCAACCTAGCTCATAGGGAAGGAGGCTAAATTATGCTCCAAACTTGGACTAAATTTTGCTGAGGAAAAAGTGGCGTGGCCATTTTCAAAGGGGTCCCTTGACCTCTGACCTCCAGATATGGGAATGAAAATTGGTTCTATGGGTACCCACGAGCCTCCCCTTTACAGACATACCCACTTTATGATAATCACATGCAGTTTGGGGCAAGTCATAGTCAAGTCAGCACACTGACAGCTGTTGTTGTCTGTTGGGCTTGAGTTTGCCATGTTATGATTTGAGCATATTTTCTACACTAAATGCAGTACCTGTGAGGGTTTCTGGACAATATTTGTCACTGTTTTGTGTTGTTAATTGATTTCCAATAATAAGTATATACATATATTTGCATAAAGCAGGCATATTTGCCCACTACTGTGTTAATAAGAGTATTAAATACTTGACAAATCTGCCTTTAAGGTACATTCTGAACAGATAAAAAATGTGTGATTAATTGCGATTACATATTTTTAATCGATTGACAGCCCTAATTACAATATTACGATGTCCAAAATCTAAGAAGATATCTAGTCTCCTATCATGATATTGATATATTGCCCAGCCCTAGCACCAAATCAAACAATGGAAAGATGGCTTTACTTACAGTGAAGTATGCTTGCAATGACCTGTAAAATAGCGTCAAGGTTCAATTCATTGTATGCTTTTCATTTAACCACTGTCAGAAATATCATAGTCATCATATTACTCTATCTCTCTTCACCTCTTTATTTCTCTCCCTCTCCCTCTGTTTTTCTTTCAGGTGCATTCAATCCAAGCTTTTACAGATTTGCAAACGTTTTCTTTTTTTTTTTTTGTTAAGGAGACTTCTTTGTGAGAGACTGACTGTGAAATGAAGGGTGAGAATTTAGCTGCCAGCTTTGGACAGTAAAGCTTTAATTCTCCAGCATTGACAATCAAGATCAACCGCAATTTAAACACCCAAGCATGCACACACACACTCACATGACACACAAACACACACACACAGACACGCATGTGCAGCTGAATTCACTACCTAAACATGGACACATAAACATCATACATGTGTACACTCAATCACACTCTATGCTGGAATGAGGGAACGGCTGAGAGGAGCTGACAGATGAATACCAGACGCTGATGGACAGAGACAAACCTATTTCCTCACCCCTTCAAGTCCTGCTGTGATGCACAGAGGACTCCGTTTCCCAGAAGTCTGTATCTCGCCAAATCTTTCTGGTCCTGTTCTGTATACATCTGCAATATGGACGATCTCTCTCTTTCTGTTTCTTTCCTCTGTCCTCTCTTAACCCCCCCCCCCCCCCCCTCCTCTGCCAAACCAGCATCTGCACTCGACCTACACTAACCCCGCATTTCTGTCTTGTGCCCTAACGTGAACCGCATCTGAGCCTAAATTTTAAATACCATGAGCCTAGCAAATCCCTCTCTGTGCACTCCTTGTGTCGTGTCCCCATAAGAGAAAAGTGGACTAAATCAGTTTCTGCTCTTGAAATACCAGCATCTGTACATACGACTCCAGCTCCAAGCCAGAGGCCCCCCTCTTCTCTGTGAGGGTCCGTCATCAACAACATGCCCTCCTCAGCGTTCTGCCATGGTTTCTCTGCTCTGGGTGGGGGTGCGGTGGGGGTGGGGGTGGGGGGGGGGACTGCAGCATGGAGACCCAACATCCTGTGTTTTGCTGTTTTAACTACAAGGGAACGAGACATTGAAATCACACAATGGCCCCAAAGAGACTCTTGTTTTCTGTGTGAGAATGTGAGAAAGAGGAGGGCGTGTTTGCGTGACTGGCTGCAGTAATGCATGTATTTGTGTGTGCATTTATGTTTGTGTGCGAGCGCGTGCGTGCGTGCGTGTGCCTGTGGGGTCAAAAGGAGTGAAGCTCCCCAGATACCGAACGTCTTGGCGGGGCCTCATTCTTTCTTTCACTCTCTCCCTTCTTTTTTCTGTGGTCTTGTGTTGTTTGGTGGTTTTTGTGATGAAAAAAAATTGTATATCTGTCTGTTACATATCATGTATGTATCTGAGGTGCAAAATATTTAAATACACATTCTGTTCTTGCCATTGGTAATCTTGTCTATAGCATACTGCTTCTTTAAGGGATTATGGGAGGTGTGAGCGTGTGTGTGTGTGTGTGTGTGTGTGTGTGTGTGTGTGTGTGTGTTTTAGAGCCTCCCTGAGTATTGGGCTTTGCTCGGGCTGTCTGGAACTGTGAGCGAGAGAGTTCAGTCAAGGACACAATTCGACAGGGAGTGAAAGGGAGGGGAGGAGAGGAATGGATGGCGGAGGGAGGGGAGGATGTGTTGGAGGGGAAATAAAAGAAACCAGACTGAGGAAATCAGAAAATAGTGTCGGAGAGGTTCTAAAGCCACCGACACAAAATGTGCAAAAACTTACTGTTTCAAAATTCCTCATCCAAATAAGGAAATGGCGTAAAGGGGCCGGTGGTAACAGAGAGCTGACAGGCCATTCTCGTTTCATGTCCTCATGGGGAAACTTGCCATAATAGAGCAAATAGTGTACATCTGCAGCGTGTGTGTATATGTGTGTGCGTGCCAGACAGACAGAGAGCGTGAGAGAGAAGGAAAGCAGATGGGGGGAGTTTACTGGCTGCATATTGTGTACAGTTTGTCAACAGGCTGACTAAATAGACTCAGACATGGCCGGAGGAAATGTGTTTGCTGTGACATTCCACTGTATGGTGGAAGGGAACACGCTCTGTCAACAACACTACATGACAGACAGAGAGGAAGAGGGTGCAGAGCAACAGATCTTTGTCACAGTTTGAAATACTAAGTATTATTTTCTGTGCTTCATTTTTTTCCACCAATATTTTTTAGTGAATTTTAACATGTGCAATCTTTGACCAGGTACTAATAGTCAATAGTTAAATAAATGTAAAAAAAAAAAAAATTAAAATAAATAAATATGATCTGTCCCGAATTTAGACAAAATTACAGCCAACTAAAACCCATACTCTCAGCAAGTTATAAGCTACCATAACCTGTAACGTTATTTCTCAACAATCAGCGGTAGAAGTATTCAGATCTTTTAATAAGTAAAAGTACAAACCACCATGTAAGAAAAATCATACTCCATTACAAGTAATAGTCCTGCGTTCAAAATAAATTTAAATACACATTAAAAGTATGTAGGCTACCACGTACCACCTAAATGTACTTAAAGCAAAGTAAAGATGTTCATTATGCATAAATGCTCCCTGTCAGTTTAATATATTAGTTTATGTGATACTGATCCAATTAGTTTAATGTAGCTGGTCAAGAGGCGGCACATTTTAACAACTTAATGTTCTGTCGGGTTGCATAATATAACAATATATCTTGTTTTATAAACTATTCAAAGGTTTAGTGGGCTATGTAAAATGCAAATCTCCTAAGTAACTATAGGTCTAGCTGTCAAATAAATGTAGTGGAGTACAAAGTACAATATTTCCCTCTATGGAGTAGAGTAGAACTAAAAATGACCTCAAAACTGTACTTAAAGTACAGCAGCCTAGTTGAGTAAAAGTAGTGAAAGGCCACAAGCAGACTCAGTTTTTGCTTCATCAATAATATTACTAGTGATAATAATGAAATAATAAATATTATTGATATTACCGCTCATAGGCTACTGGTGAGAGCTGATTGTGCGTCGCTTAGCAACAACTTTAGCAATCAACTACAAGAGCATAGCAGTTTTAATTAAAGGAGCAATATGACAGCTGGCGTTTTAAATGGGTGACAGCAGTCCACATTCAAAACTTTAGAGCCGTCGCCTGTCTGCTCCTCCGGTGTGACTGGTGGCAGTTGGCGCACGTTTTCGCAATTTGAGGGTTACCTTCTAGACACGACCGCGTTAGCCTCTGGCTGGCAGCAGTAGTGAAATCACTTCACCGGCTGTGTGTCTCAAATACTCGCTGCCTTGATAACCCAGCTGCTCACGGACCACAGAGAGATGTGTTGAGGCTTTTCAGGTCGGGTAGAATCTAACGTTAACGTTATCGCTGTTGATCCAGTTTGTATGCTTGCTTCCGTGGCTGCAGAAGGCTGTTTTTGCGTGCCAGTTAGTTTCATATGTGGCAACGGGGTGTGGAAATGGGCAGTGAACGGGATCACACCGGCCAAAACGAAAACAGACGTTCCGGACCAGAATGGACATTTCAAAGGAGAATATACTGGCTGTGGCATTGTTTTCAGAGAAGCCAGTATTTCAATTTAGCATGTTTCCTCAATCTCTGATGACATATCATGGTCAGTTTATGATTTATAATATATTACATATTGGTCCTTTAAGCATTTTGCTTACCAACACTTAAAGGTGCTATTGATAACATTCAGCCACTAGATGTCGCACTCTCCCTCCTCCGTTCAATTGCATTCACTTCACAACAAGTGGTTGCCAGATCGTTGCACAACCTGCATATTTTATGGTCGAATGGAATAACAGACAGTCATGTCAAGTGATGAATCTTTTGTGGTAGAGTAATGAAATGTTTACCACCACTACTATAGGAAGGCGAAGTCCCTCCCCTTTCCGGTGGACCTCATGGGACCTTATTTCGGAAAAAATATGAACGGTAGTCAGCGGGACATGAGACAACTGCGACTTTCTTGACTTGCAAAATGATCTTTTACATTGACAAACATCATATGTGTGATTCATGGAGCAATTCAAACGGGATCAAAAAATGATTTGTCTCTCTCCGTTGACTACCGTTCATATTTTTTCTGAAATAAGGTCCCATGGTGGTCCACTGGAAGAGGCGGGACTTGTTAGATGTGGGAACCGAACATCAGATATCTTACACAGAGATAAACAAAACATTCATTTTGGACCCATCAAATTTTTTTTTAAATGATTAATTCACAATCATAACATTTTAGGGGGAAAATCCCTACTTTTATTCTGCACCATTCTAAAGGCTCTGTAGATTATTTTTTAATTATTCGTCTACATAAAAAATGTTATCAATAACATCTTTAAAAAGCCTTTCATTTCTTGTTAGTAGTTTGTGGCCTGTGAGCAAAGGGGACTTTGAACCAACATTTAGGTTAATATTAAACTGTATGAGTTAGTTCTGGGCTAAATAAAGCGGCGGTCACTGTGCCAATAAAGCCACCTTTGACCGAGGAATGCGCCTCGTCATCACAAGTTTCCCCTGGGGGGGTAAAGAAGAAGAAGGAAAAGGAGAAGGAGGAGGTGTGGGGAGGAAGAGGAGGGGTGTTTCTCTCAGCAGGGACTTTCCTCGCTTGCCCTCCAGAAGAAGTTGAGTCACAGGGCACCGTGAGACGGAGATGTTCCCCGGTGTTGCCACGGAGGAGGAGGTATGCGGACCTGTGCGCGGTGGTGGTGCCGCGGTGGTGGTCTCCCCCTCCGCTCCCTCCGCTCCCGGGCACTACTTCTTCTGATCCCGCCGGTTCTCCTCGCTCTCCAGCTGCTCGTCGTCGGGCCGCGGTTACCTGGAGCAGCCAGGGCGGGGCCGGAGGAGGAGCGGGAGGTCGCCTTCTCCGTTATCAGCATCGAACCGGAGAAGAATTCACGCCAGCGGAGATCCCCGTCCCGGCATCCGGGTGGTCTGGAGGAGGAGGAGGAGGAGGAGGAGCAGGAGGATGGGGAGACACGGGAGCTGGCACGAGCCTATGAGGATGAGAACGAGATGCACTCGCGCCAGGTAAAGAAAATAACACCAGACATATAAAGTTTTATTAAAATGTTTCTGAATGTTTCCATTAAAGAACAGATGTGTATTGGTATTTATTAAATTAAAGACTTTCTGGGAAAATGACAATTTTTCATCTTCAGCTGCAGTATTGAATATTAGGTGAAATTATTTACCCATACCCTATTTACTTTTATGCTATACTGCTTACCTTAAAGGGGCTATATGTAAGAATCAGAAATTGCTCGTTAACAGTGACACCTGTGGCCGTTAAGTCAATGACAGACAGTCAGCGCCCTTTTGCTCACGCTTGTGCTCGCACTACGTAGACGCGAGCGAGCATCGGTCATAACAGTGAGGCGACACACAGCAGACTGAACGTGAGAGCTAAAACCACAATGCGTCCGGAATTCCAGACTAACATGCGATTTAGTATGCTAAAACAGTATGTGAGATATTTCAATATGTCCGAAACCTTATTATGAAACAAATTGCATACTATTTCCGGTGAAATATTACAGTATGCATTGCTGGACACTACGGCGGCAAAAAGTATCCCACAATGCAATGCGGTACCGATGACAACGTTCATAAATCTGACGTTGACGGACAGCTCTGTAACATCAATAACGCTTCAATTTAACTATAAGATTTCACTTTGCTAGTCGTAACATATATTTTAAATTAATTCAGACTTTGATTCTCACAAACCGTCGTTTTGGTCACATGAGGTCGGCACGGGTTACCATGGTTACACGTCTCCAACCGGCAAGGAGGCTCTCAGGAAGTGACGACTTAAATTACTGCTTATTGCGTCCGAAAAGATACATACCGCTGTTTATTCACACCAACAGTATGTTGAACAATAGTACACCTGTTGAGTATGTAGTGCATAGTATGCAATTTTGGACGAAGCCTATATATTTCACATGCTTGGCAGTAATGTTATCTTACCTGTCCAATAGGACTTTTACCAACTCGGGGTCCATTTTGATACACAAAACCAAACGAAGCTCCCTCCATGAATCATGAATGATCCTAGTTTTCCTCCAGCGTCGGTCACATTCCTGTTTTGCAAGACGTGCGTCACCAGATAAAACTTAGTTTTTTTTGTGCTTCCGTGGAGTTTGTGTTGGCGTCTGAGTTGTGGTGGGGGCTGGTCGTTAGCGTTAGCGGACTCCATTTCTAACCGAACATAAGCAATCATTGCACACTGTTCGCCCTGAAGCAGAGCTGAGTAAAGGCACTTGCGAGCGAGCATGACATCACATCCGTTGGATTTTCCCAAAAAAATTTCCCACTATCTTCACATTAAAATCAGTCTACAGGCTGATAGAGGAAACCCAGAAAGTCGTGGAAGGTCTCATTTTTGTTGTTGTTGTTGTTGTTAGGTTACAACCTGTTAACACATTGAACTATTAAAAAACTTTTATACGTGTAAAAACTTACATACAGTCCCTTTAACACCAATTAAACATAATTTAAGATGTACTTTATTTGAACTGAAGGTAAGTTGGAGACAGATAATCATTCAGTATGCTGTACATGCTCAGCAGCTTAGGAAAACAGGCAAAAAAAGAGACTACCCTGATGCTCCTCATCCAGTTGATTCATTATGCTGGGTCAGTTTGTTCATAGCTCTGTGGAACAGGTGAGGGCAGAGGGTGAGCACAGCACTGACCCCAGATCAGAGAGAGATGACAGCTGTTCTCTCTTTGCCCCTCAGTTGCATGGAGCTCCAACCCTTCATCTGTGTTAGTGTGTGGGTGGGTGCGTCTGTCCTCTCTTTACCTCCAGCTCCTTCCCCCCCCCTCCTCACCCCCTCTCTCTTTCATTCTCCTTTTCTCTCACTGTCTCTTTTTCTGCCCAAGGCTAAACTCTCTGACTCATTCTAGTGAATCATCAACCCCCCCACTCCCCGCAGAGGTTGCCATGGTGACCACAGGGTTCAGTCTGAGTTGGGTGGGGGGGGGCTTTGTGTGTGTGTGTGTGTGTGTGTGTGTGTGTGTGTGTGTGCGTGTGTTTGTATGTTACAGTGCCTCGGGCAAATATGTAACCAGCAGGACTGAGGTCAGAGGCTGTGACCTGCCCCTCCTCAGCAATCATACCTGGGGGAGGGCAGGGGGGTGCAGCAGACACACTCACACACATTACTGTCATTCCTATGCATTATTCAGAAACTCTTCCAAATTCCCATTAATCTGTTGGTATTCCTTGCACAGCAGTATCAATATATTGATATGTACTGTGTGCATGTTCCCAGGTGGGACCCAGAGCACTGGAGGTGCAGCCGTGGGCGGCAGACGAGCCGTCCTTCACAGCAGAAGTCAACCGTATCATCACGTATATCACCAGGCCACAGGTAGGCTACGCAGAACATCACCCAACACACAGCAGTGCTGGCAATGTGTGAATAAAAGCCCCTAATATCATAAACATTACCTAACGCAATTTGGACAGTTTTAATATGTGAATTAAATGTGTATTTACTGTATATGGCATATACAGTAAATACACATAAAATATATATTCTATATATGCATGCTCATGGGGGATCTTTTGTTGGGTCTCTAAATTATACGGTCTACACCTTCTCTGTATGAAAAGCGTCTCGAGATAACTTATGCTGTGATTTGACGCTATATAAAAATGAATTGAATTGAATTAAACTGTGTGAAACTGTTACAATTTCTGGGTTAATAAATTATGGTATCGGATCGGTACACAGACTGGCGTACTCGCCGATACCTGATCCCAAATTTTGGACCGTATCGGACGCATTTCCGATACTGGTATCGGTATCGGAACAACTCTACTTGTGACCCTTTAAAATAAGTGGTGTCTGCTCATGACTCCTCATCACAGGCTGCATATGACAGTAAGCTGTGAACAATTTCACAAAAGTTTCCTTTTTTCAGATTGAGTCACTTGAATAATTTTCATATGCTGGAGAGGGTAAAAACTATCCAGTATTTCTTGAGAAAAAAAACTATTACAGAAACGTCAGAGAGAAAAAAAAACTTCTTCGTCTATACGATCATCTTGGGAACCACTGGTCAAATATTTTGGGGCCCTCCCTGAAGGTCTAAAGCTACTCTCCCGCTCACAAGGGACCTACAGATGCTGTAGCCAGGAGTTAGATCGTGCCAAGCCTTAAGAATAATCAATAAAAACTTCACTTTTTCAACCACTTCACTTCTTCAACTTGCAGACTCCCAGTGTGGGGGTTAACATAGCAGTAATGTGATCAGTCAGGCGCTGTCAGCATCCTGGCAGCCGAGTTCTTCAAAATCTGAAGCCAGTGAGGACTTTCAGTTCCAGACTGGAAACTCCCGTACAAGAGTTAAGACTTATGTAACACCAAGTGCTCGGGAACTGGGAGGGAAACTTATTAAACAAAGTATAGTGTGTTGATTTTGTTCTGTAATTATTCAATACCTGCGGGAAATTACGATGACTCGAAGTTACTCAAGTTAAATGATTATCATCAACTGAATCTCACTGAATAATTTGCCTCGCTTAATACTTGGAGACACCCCTAACAAATGTTCTCACAGCTTTCACACAACTTCTTCTTTAACTTCCTCTCTTCTTAGTTGTATGCTAATTCTGCGTAAGACTGTTCTCAGACCTCTATCCAGCCCATCTCACGTGACCCTCTCCTCTCCTGTCCATCTCCAGCTGAACTGCTCCAGGTTTTTGTCTCCGGTTCGGGCTCAGGCATCGCAGCCCCCTGCAGGTTCCCCCCACTGGCTGCTGTGCGCGGAGGACTGGCTCCTTCCAGCCACAGACAGACCGTGTGTTGCATACTCCTTTAGGTGTGCCCCATATGTCTGTACATTATGTCCATGTGTCTGTGCATGTGCTGTGGTGCTTGTGCATTCATATCGCCGGCAGAGTTGGAATAAACAATGCATATTTAATCATGCGTGCAATAATCTTCAAACCAACCCTGTTCTCCCTCGCCTCTCTGTCTATCTCTCTGTGTTTGTCTTTGTCTTCTCTAGTATGGACGGGGGAGATGCAGACTTTCTAAAGACTGTGTCGGGGCTGGGATGTGAAGTCCACAGTTTTGATCCCAGCAGCTCCAATGCATCTGGTGGTCACCTTGGCAACAGTTTGGCCGGTAACCATGGTGACGGAGGCGTGGTCAGCCGGCACAAGATGTGGCTGGAGTGGCGAGCTCCAAGGAAGCGCAAGCACAAGACAAGAGGCAACCTGGGTGGTGTTTCTCAAACACTGGCAGACATCATGGCAGCTCTGGGACATCACACAGTAAGTCACACACGCACACACACACACACACACACACACACACACACACACACACACACACACACATACACACACACGCGCGCGCGCACACACACACACACATTTGAAGGAACAGTGCCGAATAAACATACCTTAGAGTCTTTTCACCCCAACATACCCAGAAAGCTCTCTTACTTGTATGTTCCCATAGCAACAGGGCTCTGCGCCATCCCTGGCTGCCATGGCAACAATTTAAGTGAGTGAATCACACACTGGCCCAGTTACATCCTGCAGCCACAAGAGGGAACTACATACCTATAGTTTGAGTATGTGTAGGTTGACATTATAAGAAGTGGTGGAAGACGTGAATTTATAGAGATTCAATATAGATTTTAATTTGCTTTTCAAGTATTTGACTGTACTGATTAAGTCTGTGATTCAAAAGCAACAGGCTATGCTATGGAAAGCAGTAAGGCTGCACAACATGAACAAAAAATCACAATAAGTTCTTATTAAGAATACAGATAGCATGAACATGTACAACACTTGTACAATTCTTGTCAATGCCAACTTGCAATAACAACAACAGATGCCTGATATTTTTAGGATGGCTATCTCAATTAGCTTTCATTTTAAGAGCAAAATAATTTTCTGATTTGAAAATTTCAAAAGCAAAACCACATTGTGCTTTTTATTGTATTGTGAATACATGATTGTGCAGTCCTACAGGATAATATTGAATCTCTAGTGTAGGAGCTATTTATTTGTTGTTAGTATTTTGTTGTTGTTTTACTAATAATAAGTAGCATTGCTTGATTTATTATTCCAGGTGTTTACTTTATTTAGATTTGATTTTTGATAGTCTTTTCTTTTGCTAGGTATTTGTTTAGTTTAATTATTTTCTTGTTTAGTATATTCAGTTTTTTGTGTAATTTGTATTTTGTTTTCTTTTGTTTTCTTCTTTGTGCTTCGTTTGCTTGCTTTTTTGATAAATAAATCATCAAAAACACACATTTTGCATGGACAATGGACTCTTTTGCCTGCGTAAACCACATACCCATGGCGCTTCAGTGGCCCTTTGATTTAAGTTTGATTTTGATTTTTGCAAGATGTCCACTACACATAGTCTCTGATGTATATTCTCTATTCTCTTCAGGTTCACTTCCTGTATGCTGACCTGCTGAGTGCTGAGTGGCGCGTTTTCCAGAACTGGATTGAGTCGGGAACTCTGCAGAGTGTCCATCACCTGGTTGCCACAGTGCACCTGCAGTGGGCCGGGTTTGAGGTGGGAGGAACCAGTGAGGAAGTGCTCCGCTATTGGTTCAGTGTCCTACAGGGTCTCCAAGCCTCAGGACTCAAGCTGGTCCACAGCTCTGCAGGAGAGGGTCACAGTGTCCTAAAACAGGCGGTGGCGAACGGTCACAGCTCCTACACACTCAGTTGGGCCAACACAAGACGATGACACTCGCACATGAATGAACACAGGTGTACACACATGACCAGACATTGTGGATGGCCTCAAACAGGAAGGAGAAACTTAAAATAGTTGGTGGTGCTACACTTTTCTTACAATTCACTTTTTTTCCTGCCATTTCAGGCATTTCTTAACATGACGCCTCCCTCTAGTGGAGATGACAGGATCTGCCTTTGTATGACTCACTCCACCCTCAAGGGGAAATACTGTTGTGTCTGTAGATAATACTGGCTAGTTTGACCAAATATGGAGCGGGTTGAGGGTGGGCTCGCTGATTAAACTGGGCAACAGTGCAACAATATAATAATTAGACCTACATATTTTATTTTGTCTCACTTTGAACATAAAAAAAACCAGCAGATATATGTAAGTTGCAGCAACTGATTGTGTGTGTAATTTGTCCTAAGTATCAAACAGCTGTCTGGCACATTTTCATTTCTTCTTTTTTTCTTTTCTTTTTTTTAGATGAGTGATTTTATCAATATCATATTATCATTCGCATTGATTTGAACCAGCTGTACTTTGAATGTAGATTCAGCAAATTATTTAATGTATTTGTGTACATCTCTTCACTTTAAAATGCTTTTTTTATGTGCAATAATTCTTTACATTGAAGAGAAGATTAGATTATATTGAGACTAAAAGTGTCTAGTGTGAAATATACGGAAAAGAAATGTGCATTGATATGACAATAAAATACAAAATGAAGACAGAAGTCCTTGACTGCCACTTTGTCTGTCCTTGGGGAATCCTGGTCATCCCTGGTAACAACAGGTTGTAATTCCATAAGAAGATGTGTTAAAGTTTTTGGTTACATATAATGCATATACATTATGTTGTCATTTGTAGCATCTGGCTGAAACAATGCTCTACACTTTATTTGATATGTAAATCATTTAAAAAAAAAAAAAGGCATTAGATTAATGTTGAATGAAAGGAGGTAGATGATCTAATTAATTGTCCTTTGACTGTTACAACTCATGACTTCATATAGAAGTTTATTCTGTCTTATAAGAGAAGAAAACAAAGATGGACATATATGGAGGGGGCTGAATAGTAGATATGACATGAATATAATTGTAATTTATGTGATATACCTAAGCTGATCTTAAAGGGGCTATATGTAAGAATCAGAAATTGCTTGTTCACAGCCACACCTGTGGCCGCAATGTCAACGAAAGTCAGCGTCCTGTTGCTCGTGCTCGCGCTACATTGACATGAACGAGCACCGGTCTAAACAGTGAGGCGACACACGTCAGCTAACACACAATATCACTCTATATTTCACCTGCTTGGCAGTAATGTTAGCTGACCAGACGAAGGTCTCTCCATGGATCAATGCTGATCCTAGTGCTGGCTTTTCCTGCTTCCTGCCGACCGCGGAGGGAAGGGGGGGGGGGGGCGGGGGGGCGGGGGGGAGGAGGAGAGAGACCGACACCCGGTCGGGACGATAACGTAACTCGCTGCGGAGCCCCGACACTTCACAAGACACGGGAAACCTCTGTTGGTCTGGAGGAGCGGCAGCATTTATTTCTGCAAAAACGTCCACTGCACATTCACTAGATATTCTCAGAGCTAAACTAACTCTCTGCAGTGTGCGAGTGTGCACGTGGAGTGGGAGCGAGCCGAACGGGTGAGAACGAGCGCTTCTGCGAGCAGGCAGCAGGAGCAGCGCGTACCCACACGCGAGCGCGCATGGGATTGCGACCCATTAGGGCGTGATAAGTTACAAATAGTCCCTTTAAGTGTTTCCAATACATTTTAAGGGTAGTAAGTAATTCAACTATAGAGTATGCATTTTCCTTTCAACATATTTGCACTTAATCCATAAACCAAAATAAAAGAAGTGGCTGCAGCGTTGACTTAATTGTTTATTCCAACACAATTAAGTCAAATAATTACTTTACCACAAGACAAGGCTATAATTGCTATCTTATTGCAGCATTCAAACAAACAGGTTGTGTCAATACTACCATTTACCACAGGTTCCTATACTTGGATAAATGATTTAACCTTTACTGGAGATTGGCTCTCATTCTCCTCCCCATAAACCATGTGTACTTCCAGTTTGCATTGACTGAGTTGAGGTGAAGGATGCACTTAACACTAACCAAGCAAGGCTCACAGGACATCCTCAGAAGTGCTTCTTCTCCACAGTGAGCTCTAATGCTCTGTACTAATGCATTAAGGCCGATGCCAGTCATTCCTCGGACGCGTTCCAACTCGCTTGAGCGCACTCAGGAATGTGCCTCTGCCTCCACCCTACGTTACGCAAATTACGTACGGAAGTTTGCCACTAGTCAGGGTGGAGTTGCGCTGTTTACGTTGACATTTTCCACATCCTGTTCTCAGCGAAAACAACCCGACAGGCGCAGTAGCCAATCAGCTTTGAGGAACTCAGGCGCTCAACCAATCAGAAGTGCATATTCCCGGGACTTCGGTGATCTGTTTGGCTCGTCCGTGTACTGTACCGCTCAACATTTCTTGTGGAAATCTTGAGACAGGATAACAACCAGACTATATAGAGAAAGTCTTCAGTTGCCAATTTTGACGGTAAGCAACGTCGTTTAGTCGGTATTGTTTTCATAAAGTAAAGGGTGTAAATATACGGTTGTTTTGGCTGTTACTTCGAGATTAGAGGCGCCGACAAGTTACTTCCTGCTCCGACCAGGCCGAGATCCCAGGTTACATTTTAGCCCATTTTTAGCTAATGTCGTGGGCGTTAAAGTGTAACGACGTGTTTACGAGCGAATTGTTCTCTTGTAGTTGCCCATTCAGGAAAAACTTTAGAGTTTATCCAAGATATTAAAGTTATTAGTACGACATTTATAATTTCAGTGTGTCCATTTGACGGTTGACTAAACGTTACTGCTAAACCTGACACTAACCACACAGCGCGGAGCTGCAGCTCAACTGGACACAGCTGTGACCACTTTACGTGAAAAAATAAAGATAAATCCGAGTATTTTCGGTTTGAAAACACGCGTAACAACGTGCCTGTCAACTCAAATAAAGGTGAAGACTTGAACCCACCTAGTAATGCCATTTGTATATCATGACCTTAGAAAAACTTGTAATTAGGAAACCGGAATGGGGAATAGGAAGCACTGCAGGGTATACTTACAGTAAGCTAAATGATGGCTGCCTTGCACTGTCAAGTGTGTAGCAGCCTCTGCATATCTCTGAGCAACCTATGGGAGATGTCATTTTTCTGAACAGATTCCATATGGCACTGCTTTGTCACACACTGAGTGTGATTTGTCCAATATAATTTGAAATATTCACACTGCTGTCAGCACAATGGCAGAGAAATCATTACTTCACCATTTTCTCTCTTTTAATGTCAATTTTTCTCGTAAACTGGGTGGATGCTGGACTGACAAGGCTTTAGTTTTGCTTCTGCTTTAGCTCTGTCTGGTTCAGGGTTTATTTATGTGTGTGTCGGGGTCACATGAGCATGTGACTCATTTAGGGATGAAACTAACAGTTATTATTATCAAGTACCCTGTTTGTTATCTCTTGATTAATAGTCTATTCTATATAATTGTCATAAAACCCAAGGTGATGCCTGTAAATTTCACTTTTTCTCCAACCAACAGTCCGAAACCCAAAGAGATTCACACAGAATTCACAGTGATATAAAACAGCAGCAACAAAAGGCAGCAAATCATCACATTTGAGAAGCTGGGACCAGTCATTGTTTGGCATTTTTGCTAGACAAATTACTTTAAATTAGGGCTGGGCAATATGACAGTATATGTCGTCAAAACAATATGAAAATGTCTATCGTATATATTTTTCTACATTGTTTATATCGTGATATAGGCTAGGCCTATATTTATTTATTTTTTTCTTTCTATAATTTCACTTAAAACTGTCATTTTGCACTCAAGTTCTTAAAATGAGAAAATACTCAGTAGCCTACTGTTCATTTGTCAAGTATTTAATTCACACAAGTATACAAAAATAGGCTTTACCATGTAGTTATTTCATATAGACTATTTAATTACTACCAGAAAACATACTATATCGTGATAAATATCGTTATTGAGATATGAAATTACCTATATCGTGATAGAAGATTTTGGCCATATCGCCCAGCCCTACTTAAAGTGATCAATCTGTTATCAAAATGGTTGTTGATTAAAGGTCCAGTGTGTAGGATTTGGCGACATCTAGTGGTGTGGTTGCAGATTGCAACCAACTGAGTACCCCTCCGCTCACTCCGTGGTAACGCAGTTCGCCTCGCTCAGATGCCATCCTTACCATAATAACACTACTTTAGGAGCAACGGAAGTCAGACGGCGGCTGGCGGTACCACAGTTTTGCACTCTGCGGCTCACGTTACCGCAGTTTCACAAGTGTGTCAGAGAACTACGGTGGCCTTCAGGTAAAGTAAAAACGCGAAAGGCTCTCTCTAGAACCAGTGTCTGGTTTGTCGGTTCTGTGCTACTGTAGAAACATGGTGGAGCAACATGGTGGACTCTGTGAAGAGGACCCACTCCCTATGTAGATATGAAGGGCTCATTCTAAGCTAACAAAAAAAACACAACGATTCTTGGTTTCAGATGATTATACACTAATGAAAAAATAGTTATGGATATTATATTCTATTTCTGCTAATAGATCCCCGAAATGTTACACACTGTTCCTTTAATTATTTCCCAGTAGACTAATTGAACACTCAATTATCTCAAATCTAGACTTAAAAGTATCACAGCTGTATGTAATACATGGTGATACATCTCAGTGCTTTTTTTTGAGGCCCTTTATGTTGTATGTCTTGTATGTCGTGCCTCAAATGACCCACCTCCTCCTCTTCCCCATCAGGGTTGGGCCCCCTTACCCACAACACCCCACCATGCCTCTGGTTACGAGGAATATCGAGCCGCGGCATGTGTGTCGCCAGGCCATCCCTCCCAACATTCGCAGTGAGCTGGAATGTGTCACCAATATCAGCCTGGCCAACATCATCCGTCAGCTCGGCAGCCTCAGTGAGTGTCTGCTGTCTGTGGTTGGGTGTCATTATGTCGATGAATAACACATGGCAAATGTGTACAGTGGTGGAAGAAGTACTCAGATCTTGTACCAAAGTAAAAGTAGCAGTACATCAGGGTAAAATTACTTCACTACAAGTAAAAGTCTTGCAATCAAAATCTTACTTAAGTAGAAGTATAAAGTATTAGCAGAAAATGTATATAAAGTATCAAATGTAAAAGTACTCATTAGGCAGCAGAAGGACTCCTGTCAGTGTGACATTATATTATTGAATTATAATTACGTATGCATTATTGTGTAAGCAGCATTTCATGTTTTAGCTGGTCAGAATGAGGATAGTCTAGAACTACTTTTAATACTGTTGTAACCTATAACCACTAATCTGTAATGAATCATATTTTATAAACTGAGCAAATATGTTGTATGTAAAACCTTGATCTTCAAAGTAACAAATAACTAAAGCTGTCAGACAAATGTAGCGGAGTGAAAAGTACAAGATTGGCCTCTGAGAAAAATAAAATAAAAGTGCTCATTATGCAGCATAGCCTATTTCAGAATAGTATATATTATATTATGGAATTATGCTTATTGATGCATTCAAATGTGCATTGTTGATGTTGCTGATGCATGTTGAAGCTGATAAAGGTGGAGCTTATTTTTTATCATATACACTGCAGAGTAGCTTGTGAATTTCACTAAGGGATCAATAAAATCCTTTATTTATCCAATGTAACACATCATAATTTATTTGTTGATACTATTTTGTATTATTAATCTGTTTATGCAAAGTAACTAAAGTTATGAAATAAATGTAGTGGAGTAAAAATTACAATATTTGCCCCTGAGATGTAGTGGAGTAGAAGTATAAAGTAGCATAAACTGGAAAACTCTTAAGTACAAGTACCCCAAAATTATACTTAAGTACAGTACTTGAGTAAATGTACTTAGTTACTTTCCACCACTGAGTGTGTATTCATGCACATGTTTATGCAAAACTTTATTTGAATGTAGTTGTGAATATGCATTTATTGTGCATGTGTGTGAGACATATTTTTATCAAGGAAAACCATAAAGCTGTGTGTGTGTGTAGGCAAATATGCAGAGGATGTGTTCGGGGAGCTGTTTGTCCAGGCTGGAGCATTTGCGACCAGAGTAAATACACTGGGAGAAAGAGTGGATCGTCTGCAGGTTAAAGTCACCCAGCTGGATCCTAAAGAAGAGGAGGGTAAGTACTCCCACATGTTACTGTTACTATTACTCCTGATGTTAGTATACAGTAGGGGTGGGAAAAAAAATCGATTCACCTTTGTATCGCCATTTTTTTTTACGATTTTGAAATCGATTTTTTTAATGCCAGAATCGATATATTTGCTTCATTTGAGTCTATGCGGAGGTAAAAGGAAGTTACCGCTTTCATTGTTGTAGTCTGAGTAACATGACGTCATATCCGTTCCGTATCCTTCAACCAAAACAACAAGCGGAAAACGGCGGCCCTAGTATACAATATGGGTAGTTCAATATTTTGAGTACAGCTAACTATAACATAAAATGTAATATTTTCGGTTTATTTTAAAACCGGTTTGACACTGACTCACAA
This sequence comes from Sebastolobus alascanus, assembly GCA_916701645.2. Taxonomy (NCBI): domain Eukaryota; kingdom Metazoa; phylum Chordata; class Actinopteri; order Perciformes; family Sebastidae; genus Sebastolobus; species Sebastolobus alascanus. Next base: position 84,416 of record CAKAOJ020000025.1, on the reverse strand, counting down.
AACTTTCCCATTAAAATCACCCCTTTCTCTATTTCATCTGTCTGTTTCTCTCTCAGTCTCTCTGCAGGCCATCACTTCCCGCAAGGCTTTCCGCAGCAGTCTGACCCAGGACCAGCAGCTGTTCACCAGGCCGTCTCTGCCAATGCCCGTACAGGACACCTACGTAACCTGTAATCCGCCCCCACCACTCAACTACCTCAGCCAATACCGGTAGGGCTCAGCAGACACACAGATCACACCTCCCATAACTCATGTTCATTCACTGGAGCAGAACATGCATGAATATTAAGAACACGTGCATGCACATGTGCACACATGGAAACATACACATGTATGTCATATTTTTGTCATGCCTATGAATTATTTAAATCTAGCTCACTGATGTATATGTATCAAAGAGTGGGTAGACTTTAATTTAATTTTAGAATTTGTTTTAATGAGGTTCAGTCCCCAATAGAAGCTGGAAAAAATTGATTTTCAATTTGAATCATACTAAATATCAGTGGTGGAAGAAGTACTCAGATCTTTTACTTATGAATACCATAGTGTAGAAATATTCAAGTTAAATGTTACAAGTAAAAGTCCTGAATTCAAAATTTGGCTTAAGTAAAAGTGCAAAAGTATTAACATCAAAATATACTTAAAGTACCAAAAATAAAAATACTGTATGGCCCATTTCAGAATAATGTATATTATATTATGATGCATTAAAATGTGTATTTCTTTAATGTTGAAGCTGGTACTGCTGAGTAGCTTGTGAATTTCACTAAGGGACCTATAAAGTCCTATATTTATCCAGTGTAATACATCATAATTTATTTGTTGGTAATATTTTGTATTATTAATCTGAATTTGCAGAGTAACTAAAGTTATAAAATAAATGTAGTGGAGTAAAAAGTACAATATTTGCCTCTGAGATGTGGTGGAGTAGAAGCATAAAGCAGCAGAAAATTGAAATACTCAAGTAAAGTACAAGTACCTTAAAATTGAACTTAAGCACAGTACTTAAGTAAATGTACTTAGTTACTTTCCACCACTGCTAAATATCACGGAAATGTCAAATTTGCTGGGATGTTTATCCTGTTTGTCGGGAGACATGTAGCTCACCTTTGCAAGATCCTTGAGATGCATCATGTTGATGCAGTACTATTTGCTGTTGTCTCAACATGTGAAAGATACATTTATTTTTGATCCCCTTATTTTAAGGCAGTTTTTGATTTGTTTTGTTGACATTTTTGTAACCAACAAGCAAACATAATGACAGATCAGACTAAACTCAGACTTAATGGCAAAAGAGACCGGATAATTTCTATTAAATATAAATGTCGCTTGTAAGTATACTGAATCAAAGCAGCACTGAGGAAATTCTGTGGGTGGGAAACAACCATATGTGTCACAACCCAGCTGACACGTGTCCTTGAGATCTTGAATACTAATTATGCACGAGGCATGACATGTCATTGGAAGTATGATTAATTAGAAACCAGAGCAGAAGGATGCTGGTAGAGGGTATAATCAGTAACCACAGCAGTGGCATCAATGATAAGCAGAGTGAGAGTGTAAGCTTGTCCAATTATGTTACAAAGACTCTCCCTGTGACTACTTTAAATGTGAAAGTGCTGTTAATTTGACAGATCTTTACAGAATATGGAAAAAATGTTGCACTCTTCTGCGTACTAGGTAGTATGTGACAACAGAAAATGTTCTGTTTCTTTTGTTGAACTAAAAAAGGGGGAAGTGTTACTATGATTGATATATTGACACATAAGGCAGATAAAGATCTGACTCAGCTGAAACCTTATGTCGTTTATGTGTGTGAACACGAGATAACTGAGACCCAAATGTTGTTATAATGTTTGTAAAATGGCTGTCTACAGGGACGATGGGAAGGAGGCCCTGAAGTTTTACACTGATCCCTCCTACTTCTTTGAGCTGTGGAAGGAGAAGATGCTGCAGGACACCAAGGACATCATGAAGGAGAGACGCAAGCACAGAGTGAGACACATAATCACGCTCATACACAAAAAGCAAGTAACACGACAGCCATCGGGTTGGAACAAGTGGACATTATTGGTCACGTGACTCTTTTTCACTCTTTTCCTTTCTGAGTAGAAGGAGAAGAAAGACCATCTGAACCAACGGACGCTCAATCCGCGAAAGATCAAGACCAGGAAGGATGAATGGGAACGCCGTAAGATGGGAGAGGAGTTTGTGGTGCCAAAGAATGATTTGATGTAAGTAGAGAGGTTGTGTGAAGTGAGGTAGAAGTCTGCAGTTTGGTGGGCTGTGTATTTGTTATGGTCATCCACAGGACCAAGAAGCTTATGAATGCATCTCAGCAATAAGTAAGAAATAATTACTTGATGAATTCATTATTTTTCTCTCTTGTTAAAGCTGCAGTTGGTAACTTTGGTAAAAGTTATACATATAAAACGGTCACTATATCCTGACAGTAGTGCATGAGACAGGTAATCTGAAAAAAAAATCATGTGCCTCTGCCTCCTCCTAGTGCTCCTAATGGCATTTGCAAGATTTCAACATGCCCGAAGGACAACAACCAATCAGAGCCGAGCAGTCTCTAAAGAAGTTGTCAATCACTGCTCGCGAAAGTTGTGAACTCCTATCAAACGGTCAAACTAGGCAGCGCTGATAAAACATGAATTAAGGTTCTGATACTGTAATGCCTATTTCTATTTTTTTCCGAAACATATTTTAGTCTAGTGTTTAGCTGTAAAATGAGAAAGCTTGTGACCCGGCCGGTGGGCGGTGCTTGGTTTTGTCGACTGTTTTTAACATGGTGGCCGGGTCACAGACTTTCTTGGTCATGTCTAGAAGGTAACCCTCAAATTTCAAAAACTTGCAAAAAACTCTCGCGAGACTCGTTGGTCGTAGACCTATCCCACCCTTAACCATTCGAGGTCAATGCCTGACCTTAAAGTGGGGTAGGCAGAATGTTTTTGGCATCATTTGGCAAAAAATCCATAACATTTCATCATATTGTAATTCAAGTGTTCTGAGAGATAACTAGACTTCTGCACCTCCTCATGAAAGGAGACTTTGGCCAATCACAGGTCATTTGAGAGAGAGCGTTCCTATTGGCTGTTCATTCAACGGAGACATCTGTCAATCACTCGCAAACTCCGATCAAACGGTCAAACTAGGCAGCGCTGATCAAATATGAATCAATATTCTGTTACTGTAATGCCTATTTCTCGCCTCAAATGTTTTCAGAAACATCTTGTAGTGTACTGTTTAGCTGTAAAATGAGAAAGTTTGCTCCGGCTGGTGGGCGGTGCTTGGTATTTCCTCAACTGGTCTCAACATGGCTGCCGGGTCACAAACTTTCTCATTTTACAGCTAAACAGTACACTACAAGATTTTTCTGAAAACATTTGAGGCAAGAAATAGGCATTAACGTAACAGAATATTGATTCATATTTGATCCGCACTGCCTAGTTTGACTGTTTGATCGAAGTTCAAGAGTTTCCCGAGCAGTGATTGACAGCTGTGTCAGAGACTGCTCGGCTCTGATGGTTGTTTTCCATGGGCGCGATGAAGTCTTACAAATACCATTAGGAGCACTAGGAGGAGGCAGAGGAACATGATTTTTTCAGATTACCTGTCTCATGCACTACTGTCAGTATATAGTGACCCTTTTATAAAATTAACTTTTTTATCATATTTTCTCAAAGTTACTAACTGCAGCATTAAGGTACTGAAAGTACAGAATTGTCACTCGCGTGGTAAATTCCACTCTCCCCTGTCTTATCAACCATTCTGTACACAGTGGTATGGGTGGTATGTCCTGTCTGAAAATGTTCTCAGGGGGTTGGGTGTAGAACTGTCCGTCGTTTGCAAATTGCTGTAAACAAATGCATGAGTCACAGCCGGCCATATCGTAGTGTTTTTCTGCTGTATGTTATTTATTCCTCAGTGAGGTATTTTTATTAAATGAATAGAAAAATGAAAGAATATAGAAATTGAAAAACAACACAATTTGGGCTATCAATCGATTAAAAAATTCAATCGCATGATTGTCCATGATTAATAGTGATCAATCGCAAATTAATCTATCTTAATTTATCTTGAGATCAGAGGTCAAGGGAACCCTTTGAAAATCGGCGTGCCAGTTTTTCCTCGCATGGCTGTTACCAAAGGATTCCTCAGGTTTTATACCAGTATCTTCACTCTAGCTTTAAAGCCTGCTACATCCTCAGACCAAATGCGTTAAAGAAATTAGTGGCGTTAAAACGAAATTGCGTTAACACGTTATTATAGCGTGAACTTTGACAGCTCTAAACACAATCAAAAGCACATAAACAACAATCTGTTTTAAAAGTGATTTACCATTTGCCGGCTTGCTTGTAACTCAATCACAAGCCAGGCCTTGTGAGGAAACAACTCTTAAACTGAAGGTCAAGCCAATCTCTTACTGCTGTGTAAGGGACTACACTTTGTGCTATTTAGATAGCCACATAGTTACCACAAGTGTCAACATCACTATTTGTGTCTGCTGTGTAAATGCATTTGTGATACTCCTAAACAAATGAGCAAAAAGCGCATGACCCACAACTTAAATTAGGTCTGTAGATGCTGTTATTACCAAGGTCATTTGCATGTCAAGGTTTCAGAGAATAAAGATAACTTACTTTATTTCGGGGCTGATAATGATGTGTTAAATTTGTTTTAAGGAATTCTTCTGAGGGTCTGAATGGCAGTATTGGATCTGGAGATGGATTCAATTCTGAAGGCCTGGAGATGAGCACCGGCTCCTACGCCTATGACCCCAGCTCCCCTCTCTCTCCGCCCGGCACTGATGACTTCCTGCCTCCTCCACCTCCAGACATGGCGTAAGTAGCATGTTGCTTATAAGCCCACACATGCTGCCGCCGCCCCTGCCAACATGTGCTTAACGTACAGCTAGACATGTACTCTACAGCTGCACTGCAATCTTAAACATCCTCTCAAAATGATAGGGTTCAACAATAGATTATAAACCTACTGTTCACTTTCAGCCTCTTTAATGAGCATGAGCTGCTGAGATTGCAGCTGCAAAGAAATTGAAGGTTGATTGGAGGCAAATGAAGGGTCCATGTTGTCATATAACTTCTCCCCATCTCTAACTCTAACTCTGTCACTTGCAGGTATAATGACGGAGGGTACGGAGCATCAGCCCCGAAGCGTGTCAGCATGCTGAGTCCCAACCACCCACCTCCCGCTCCCCCCATGGCCTCTCCCCCTCCCAACTCTCGCCCCAACCTCTCCCCTCCCCCCGCACCTCCTCCCCCTCCTCCATCCTCTGGCTTTGGGGTCCCCCCACCTCCCCCTGGCTTCGACGCCCCACCTTCCCCTCCTCCGTTCTCCTCCTCTCCCAACTCCTATCCCTCCCCACCCGCTCCCCCTCCTCCCCCTTCTATGTCCAATGTTCCTCCTCCTCCACCACCCATGTCTGCAGGTGGTGGTGGTCCACCACCTCCTCCTCCTCCTCCACCTCCCCCTGGCCCTCCTCCTCCATCATTTGACCACTCTGCTCCTCCTCCCTCTGGTGGGGCGTCCAGCTCTGCTCCCAAACCTGAGCCAGAGCCCGCAGCTGATGCTCGCACTGACCTGCTGCAGGCCATCCGACAAGGTAAGACACTACCGGAAACGGATCTATATAAAGTGGATTTATTTACTTTTCAGATTATGATTTTGAAAACCTCTAATGAGCATATAAAATACAATAAATGTTTATGCAGTACCCGACATGAAATAGCAAAAAATCGGCTCTACTTCAACCGGCTACAACATTAAATTGCTGCTCACACATTAAAGGGTAACTTTTGGTATTTTTCAGCATGTACCCTATTTTCCCATGTTTTTGTCTCTACGTGACTAATGGGGTTTCTAACGGCCTTTTTGAAATTGGTCCAGTATTGAGGGAGAACGCTGCAGCTACCAGCCGCTAAACAGGCTGTAATTTAATCATTTGGGGCAACCTGGCACAGTCAGTGTACGTTGTTTTTGCCACTGAAAGGCTCAGATTGTTATTATAAGTGTCTGACAACATTATGGAGAGGACCCTACAGAGAAATGAAACCTTTCTCTTAGCTTCACATTCAGTGTTTGTGGCCAAAACACATTGTGTGTATCCTTGAGGCCCAACAAACTTGTTAAATAATGAAATGTTATTATTTGCTGGTACTACTTTTACCTAAATATAAGGGAAGTGATTACATCTTCCACCACTGGTTAGGTATGAAATATACCTTTTAAATAACCATAAATTACAGCTTTCTATTGCAAACAAATTTGTCCTCGAAGTGGCGTACATAGAAAATTTGAAAGATTAAGAGCGATCAATCATCTGCTGTTATCAGGCACACACACTCACTGTGTCCGTCCTCACCAACTCCCTTTTAGGTTTCAACCTGCGTAAGACGGAGGCACAGCGGGAGCAGGAGAAGAGGGATCACTTTGGCAACGACGTGGCCGCCATCCTGTCCCGTCGCATCGCTGTAGAGTGCAGCGACAGCGAGGACGACTCCTCGGAGTTTGACGACGAGGAGTGGTCCGAGTGATCCTCGTCCCTCTTCACCTTCACTACCACCTCTGCATCTCTCCTCAGCCTTAAACAAGTGACCTATTACAAATCACATTCCTTGAACCATTTATTCCTATTTATCCAAAATGATTCCGATCAGAGGTGCAAAAGTCCAAAGATTGAGTGCGAGTGTGACTGGTCGTGTCCCCATTCATCCATTTCTTTCATTGGACGACACGGCGCCGTTGTTGATGCGAGTGTTGTGTGACGTGATGCACGTCTCTCCGCCGAGTCTGTGCGTAAACGCATCGCCTCTGTCTTTATCTTAGTGTCTATTAGTATCAGGTGCCCTCTGCTGTGGGCTTTATGCCTGATTTTATCTGCTTTAGTATGTCATGGCAAAGGATAATAGAGAGGGAGCACAGTATCTGTCTTTACTCAGTGGAAAGACACAAAGTGTTGACGTCACAACATTGTCGCTCACTCATAGATTATATAATATAGGTGTAAAGTTTATATAACGTATTGAATCATATCTACTAAAGATAATTAATGCAACCCTTTTATATCCCTTTAAAGCAGTTTTTTATCACTTTTCCTTTCTTCACTTTTGTATTCAGTCGTCTTTCTGTCCGTGGTTGTCATGGGAACAGTTCACTCGTGGATGAGACATGGTTGTAAACAAATTCATGAATTAATTATTCAGTGTGATAGGGGAAGCATTGGCTCATGGCAGACACCTGGGGTGTTTGATGAGAACATATGCAGACATTTAACACAAATGTGATTCGTTTTGTAGTGTTTCAGCTCTGTTAAGCATTTTCCTTCCTTTTTTCTTTTGAACTTTTCTGGGAATCCACTCGGCTCTGATGCTTTAATCACTGTGCTCTGTGTAGAGCTGCCTGATAAGTGCCTTTTTTTTATACTGCATGTCGGTGTCAGTATTTTGGTTATCCACGCTTCTCACTGATTGGCTTCTTCCAAAAATATTATCAGCTGTCGTTGATGAGTCAAATGTAGAACTGACTGATGTTTAGTGTGGACCACGTATTTCTCAAGTGCCTTTTTTTTTTATTTTGAATCTGCCTGTGTTAAAGCACAATCACACAGCATGCTTTGCCAAAGCTTCTCCTGCCTTAAATTTACAAATGATTATTTCAATAAAGATAGCCTTAATTACAGTGATTGCTTAGATTTCTTTTCTGTGAGAATGAATAGCGTGTGTGCTGTGAGTTGTTGAATCACAAGTTCTCAAGAATGTCAAATTGGCATAATGCTTTTCCTATGACTCATCTTCATATCACCTTATCACAGTGCCGACTGTGTGGGGAGTGAGAAAATGAATCAATTGGATTAAAGTTCAGAAATTGAGTAGGAGGAGAGAAAAACCTCTTGCGTAATCACTTTATACTCATAACCAAGGCTGCTTTGTAGGTTTTAAAAAGGACGCAGAATGATGGTAATAACGTTGAAGATTGCTTTAGGCACCAAATAATTTAGGATACAGGAATAGAGAGCGGCAGTCTGCGGCTAATTGAGTTAAAGAGTGAGAGATAGAGATAAACACACTAAAAGCCTCGGCAGCAGTAAAGAAGAGATGAGTGCTGACATTGCTCAGTAGAAAAAAAAAAGCATATTTATTATTCATCGGTATAAAATATTCATTCATTTCAAAAAGGCTGTGCAACACGAACATATGGTCAGTACCTTTGAAAGTGCCTTTAACAGCATGTGCAAAATAGAACCTCAAAGATCTAGAACATCGTGTTTTCTAGACATTCAAGTAAATAAAATTGGGCTTTGGATAACATCATCACACTGTGGTGGGCTTACAGTTACAACCCATCCCTTCCTCTTGTCTTAAAGTGCCAATGGTGATTAAATCCACTTTCTATGAGTGGGGGGTATATATATAGTGTCCCTGTGATTGTTTCAGTCTGGGGATCCAGTGGAGCTACAATTGACTGAGGATGAGGCACAAAGAACACACAACACAGTACGTTTAGTCCCAACATGGCCGCCAGCCAGGACAGTCCAGAACATTCTGATTTGTTTGGAGAAGTGTTTGTTGCGTGTGTGTGTGTGTGTGTGTGTGTGTGTGTGTGTGTGTGTGTGTGTGAGACTTAATGTTCTGGATCTGGATGATAGTAAATGCAGCTATGTGTGTATCTTGGCACACAAACAGTGATATGTCTGGCATAGATCGTGGGGTGGTTTTGAGTCTGGCGAGGTTTGGCTACACGTCAACCGGGTAGTGGATGTGTGTGTTTTGCGTGTATCTGTGCGGGCAGCAGGCCTGGAGCAGCACCTTGCGAATGTCTTTGTTTCTCAGACTGTAGAGTATCGGGTTCAGCAGCGAGCTGCCCGCCGCCGGCACCAAGGTGGCGTAGGTGTACAGAGGAGGGCTGGACGCGTCTCCCAGCAGCCCCCAGAGGGAGAAAGGCATCCAGCATCCCACGAACACACTGAGGACCAGGATCAGCCGAGAGAAACCCCTTCCGCTGCTGTGTTTGCTTGCATATGATTGGCTGGCAGGGAGGAAGTGTCTCTGGGTAGCGATGGCGTGGGCGTGCCGCCTCGCCACGCGGCAGATCCCGGCGTACAATTGCAGGGTTACTATGACGACTACGAGGAAGCCACTGCACAGCAGCGATAGGTATGTCCGGGTCAGAGGTCGCGCTACAGAACAGGAGTTTGGCTCTCCCAGACAGTGCCATCCCATCGCAGGTCCCGCCCCAATGATGCACGCGCCCAACCAGATCAGCAGCAGGAGGATGGCGGCTCTGTGGCGAGATTGGCTTGAACCGTAGGTGAGGGCGTGGCTTAAAGACAGGTATCGGTCCAGAGCGACACCCATCAGGCTACAGAGCGAGGCAGTCAGTGATGTCACCAGCAGTCCCGAGGTCAGCAATTCTGACCAATCACTGGGCTCCACGCAAAACAGGAAGAGGAAGTGCAAGATCAAAGCGACGCCCGCCAGGAGGTCGGCCAGTCCGAGGCTAGCCAGCAGCAGGAAAACGGGGGCGCGAAGAGACGGCGTGGCCAAGATGGTGGTGACAACGATTGCATTTTCAGTGGCGATGAGAGTTCCTGAAACGCACAGGGCCACGCCCCACACCGTGAGGGGCGGGACTTCATACGCAGACGAGCTATCCATTTGGTCCAGGGGGAAGAGGGAGTCTGTACCTGAGGACTCATCCCAGCCCGGGTCAGAGGCGTTCAGGATCATGGCTTTTCAGCAGTCACACAAACACAACCTAAGAGAAAGAAAAAAGGGAGAAAGATGTAGACATTAGCTTTAATGGGTCATTAGCTTCTCCTTCTGTCCATTAAACAGCCTTTCTTTGACCAGAAGCTGTGTTGGAGCTGCTGGAGGCCGCATGTGGGCATCTGGCCGAGCAGAAGAGGACTTAATGTGGTAATGGAGAATTTAAGATGTTATACTGTTGTAATCCAAAGCAGCTGAGTTTTAGAACAATAGATTATCACTGAGTGCATTTAGTGGTAGCCCATTTAAGATTGTCATGCCCTGCACTCTCTTGCTCCTCTCATTTATAATGTTATATTGTCTTGTATTGGTTTTTTTACACAGAGGGATAAAAAAAATATAATATTTAGTTAGTTAGATACACAAGAAAACAATATTCTCTGATTAGACTAATACGTCACATGTTTGTATTTACAGTTTAACTAATTTATAGCCTAAACCCATCTTGACCCTAGATGAGCTTTAATAATAATATGAAATAGTAATAAATACTACTACTAGTAATAATAACAATTATAGTAATAATAACAATAATAGTAGTAGTAATAATAATAATAATAATAGTAGTAGTACTAATAATAGTAATATTAGTAATAATAATAACGTAGCCTTTACAGTGCAATCCAAATATGCACTTACAAAACACAAACAAATACAAAATACAGATTACGCATCATTATATGCTGGAAAATAGTAAATAAATAGTAATACATTTTTATAGTGACCCATTTTGAAATTGCACCTCTCAGATACTTGTTTTTTTTCAGCCCATAATTTCTTTTAAGTTATCTCAAATAAATTGTATATAGTAAACTAATCCTGCTGGCCCCTGAAATGTCAGTGACGTCACTACCTGTAGTCTTGCGGGAAGTCACGCACATCCTGGTCAATCAATATGTAGGCTCAATTCAACTTTATACAGGAATGCATCAATAGGCTGTCATTGATTTTTTTTTTCTCCTTTTAGCACGTCTGAATCCGGGCCATTACTGACTTCCTCCCTTGTTTTGGGTTTTTTTTTTTTTATCCTGCACACATTTCAGAAGCGTCTTAAATACGATCTATGCTGTAGTTAAAATCTGTAATCTCACTTCTAAATGAAGTTGTTTTGCTACAATCTTAGGTTTCCCTCTTGTTAATGTCCAAACATGATGTTCAACTAGGAGGGACAGCTCGGACAGATTCTACATGTACTACCATTCATGAGAGAGAAAGCCTGAGCTGTTCATTATGAGTCATTTAAGGAATTCGCCTGTTCCAAGGTTAAGATGCCTCTGGTATGTGCTTGTTCTTTGGCACATGTCAAACTGTACTGCAAGGAAATACCACACTGTAACTGTAATAATGCTATTTCAAGATATAGGTTTTGGAGGCACCAGGGTCCTCCATCCATCTTCAGAGGGAGGTATATCCAACCTCCAGTTATATAACACAGTTGCAGGTCCAATGGCACCACAGAGGAGGTCTCCGACACATATCGCACAGACACGTATACATGCATATATAACAGATTATTCATCTTACCTTTTCAACGCGATTAACGCGTAAATTTCCTCTGCTTAGAGTGAAGCAGATTGTGTCCTCTCCTCATATAAGATCCAAGTGATGGAGATGGTGTGATGCTGTCCGCGGGTACCGGTCTAAATAAGGAGGACAGTCCCCCGTGTGTGACACCCTGTCTTCATCAAGTTGCGCCAAACTCTCCCCTCGTCGTCTCTCGCGTCTCTTTTTCTTCAATCTCTCCGGAGCGCTTATGGAGAGGGATGCTCTTGCGCGCGGACTCATCCACAAGAGAGCCCTGTCTGACGTCAGTGACTGGGAGACTCGACCAATCAGGTGCCGGCGTTGAGGATGCGGGGAGGGGATGTAACAGGGAGTAATTTCATTCAGAAAAATGCGGCATCTCTGTCGCCCCTCCCACTGCGGTTCACTCTTGCTCTCATTTCTTGTAAATAATGGCCATCAACAGACCAACCCCCCCCCCCCTTTCCTTCCCTTCCAGCACAGCTTTTCTCAATTAGACCCAGGGGTCTGGTTGAATGATATTGATTTGTGTTGGGCGGGGTTTAGAGGTGTCGAGCTGCCGGGACGGGGCTCTGGGCTGCCGCTGTCCACGGTGCTGAAACGCACCAGGATGAGTCATGGGGAGATGTCTTGCAGAAAAAAGCTATGTGGAAATTGGCACTTCAAGTGAAAACTATCCACCTAAATGAACGGACAAGGACATAATTCCCCCTGTATAACCTGGCTACGACTATATTTTGATTTATTAGTATTGCTGTTTGTGTGCATTGGGAGTTTATATACAGGGATGGTCAGAAACAATACATTATATAATCATTAATTCAATCTAATACAACAGTAGCGCAAACAGCAGCCTCAATAATGATCACAGACTTGAATAAACGCTTAAAGTTGCACATTATGAGGTTCACTCATGTAAAAATGTTATAACCCTAAAACAATTTAGAAATCTTATAGCCTGTATGCATGTGTTAAGATGTGGATGGTGAGGGGGTAATCCGGTAATCAGACAAAACCTGGAACGTCGTGGGGAGATGTCTTGCAGAGAAACTATAGGCTAATTTGTGTGAAATGGACACTTCAAGGGAAAACTATCCACCTAAATGGATAAGGTCAAGGTCATAATTGCTCTTTATATACTAGCTACGACTTATATTTTGAGTTATTATTTTTTATTGTTGGTGTACATGGGGAGCTAACAGGGATGGGCAGCAACCTTATATAATCATTAATTCAATCTAATGCAACATCAGCAAAAATGTTGATCACAGACTTGAATAAACGCCTCATTTATTCATTATTTATTAATTATTCTATCTATCTATCTATCTATCTATCTATCTATCTATCTATCTATACTGTATCTCTCTCTCTCTTTATATATATATCTCTATATATATATATCTCTATATATATGTCTTTTGATGTGAGCATCCTAACATAGAACCCCCCCCCGGTCTACCTATACTATCTTATAACAGCAGCAGGGGATTCAAGGCTTCCCCGGTTTGATAGTGATGAGTGTAGGTGCTGCAGGATGGTCTCAACGGTTGTCTGCGTGCGTGGTCTTGCATATCAATGCGCTAACTGGGGGAATCTCGCCCCGCTCGAGCCATATTAGGACACACTTCCGGCCAACCCTCCTACGTCACTTAGAGGGTCTGAAGTGCAACACTGTCACCTTCAAAAAAATGTTGAGCTATACCCCAAATTTATGCAAATTTAGCAGCTGTTTTTTCTCCCCTGAAGACCTACTTCTTCTGCATTGCATGACAAATTTGATGGTATACCATTACAAAACATTATATAAGTAAACTAGGGAGTATTGTAAGGAATATTATTTGTGCAATGTCCATGAGATTTTACCATCTAAAACATGATGGATTCCTATTTTATGTCCTCGCACTAATGTCTTATATCTCGTGTATGTGTCCTGATACTATCAGGTCCTCTCGCCTCCGTTGGATGTAAATTGCAGCATTATCCGCTAGTTTGTCGCCGGTGTGTCGATTTCTTGCCAGTAGTGGGAGCATCAGTGGAGGAGGTGATCGTGTCCGAAAGGACTGCGGAATATCCCTTTGTGATTTCTCAGCACGCCGACACACAAACCAGCCACCCTGTAGAGCTGCACAGACAACGTGTGAGAGAGCATATGAGATGTGGGAGGGAGTAGGCTATATGAGCCAAGTCGGTGTGAGTGGAGGAGGAGGAGGAGGTGATGGTGGAATTCATTGCATAAAGATGTCGTGATTCTGGGCTCAATGCACCTGATTTTGAGGTGCTTGCGGCCCGGGGCTGTGACTCAGTGCATCTACATCACTAAGCAACACTATGCAGGTGTCTGACCACGTGCTTGTGCTTTATGTGCTGGTGCATTTGCACGTTTGTGTGCAGGAGTATAGCTGGTAGTTATGGAGACTATTCTATATATAGGGCACTCTGAGCCACCTTTTGTTGTCTTATTTCCACATCACCATTCCACAAAGGGATCAATCAGGCTTCTAGACACCATCAATATCAATACTTTGTGTGTCCAGATGCTGTATACTCAGATTGTGACTGCATTAATTTGTGATCACTCCAATTGTGATCTTGTCTGATTTCACTTTTTTTACATTCACTCTTATCTCATTTTGTGCTTGTAGCCTTGCAGTAAATATTGAGTGCCTTGTCTGAGTTGTTTGTCATAGGCAAGTCAACTATTGTGACTGTAGGGCAGCACTTCATCACAGTCAGTGACACATTAGAGGTGATGCTACTGACGCACAGCACTGTACGTAGTCGCAGCCAGCGTCAGTGTGCGTTTTAAAAGCATTCACACTAAATATAGCTATGCTACTTGGATTGGATCACTCAAGACACATAATGTCAACTACTGTATCATCCCTGATTCACGTGTTCTTGTTTGAGTCTTCAAACAAGACAGAAAGAGACACCTTATTCCTGCTGGTTCTAGTTTATCTCCTAGAACAATAGTTGTGATCAGTTTGAGTGTTTTTTTCTTCTCAGGATGTTTCATTTCAAGGATTTTTAGAGGCCTGGATAGGTGTAAGTATTCAGTATTTCACAAGAAAAAAGTGTCAACGTTCAGGTGTTACAGG
>CAKAOJ020000025.1:0-65000 GCA_916701645.2 Sebastolobus alascanus | reverse complement strand
CACGAGTTGTGACATGTTTGTTGACGTTGTCAGAAATGGCGGAGGCCATGAAAGTTAGTTTTTCGGGGCATAATAAGTTAATATATTGTAATTTTAGTCGTGAATTGTTTTTCTTCGAAATTTTATAATATGTCTGAGAAAAATGTTGATATTCCCAACGGCCTCATCTTTTTCCTCTGTCATTATGCCTTTGCATGCTAAATTGTTAGCCTCTGTGGCTTCTACACGCCGACAGTAACATTAATGTTGCCGTTGCTTAGCAACGGTGTTCTCACGACTTAACCACTTGACCGCCGAGCATATTGTGTACACGACTTCCCATGTTGTAAACACGAGCTCACGAGTTACATTTGAAGGCAAAAATTTAGACCATTTCACAGTTTTAAACGTAAACATTCTAAATGGGTTTAGTTTATATCCTGTTGTAGTGTATGTGAATGACATCAGCTGACAGGAAGTAAACATGGACCCAAGCCGTTGCCTAGCAACGTTATTCTGTTGAAATGCGCTAAAACGGAGCGTTTCAGACAGAGGGTAAATACATGGATATTCAGGCAGACAGTATGAGAAAAATAAAGTATTTTCTGAACATTACAGCATGTAAACATGTTCCAGTAGAAACATAAAATATAAGTATGAACCTGAAAATGAGCACAATATGGGACCTTTAACCCAGGCTGTTTAAGCAGAGTCAAACTGAATAAAGAAAAAAGATGCTGAATGCAACATTTTGCTTATTAAAACAACAACCTACTAAGATTAAAAAAGGTGTATTGTTTTCACATTTAAATTTCTAGCTTTGCAGATCAGACGTAGGTAACGTAACTGTCCGGCGGTAACGTAACTGTCTGGCCCCTTGGCACTACACTGTTTTTCAAATCTGGCCCTTCTAAAAAAGTAACTTAATAGGCCTGCCTTATAGTGCTATTGGTGTCAGTAGGGATCCCAGCATGCAGCAGGGGTTAGAGCGCTGACGGAGGCCTTTAGGGGAGCAGCACCACGCTGGTTGGATGCACTAGACGCTGTCTGAGCCAGGACCTACACAGGCTTGAATAAACCCACACAAAAAAGTTTCCCAAGTGTGGCTCTCGTCCAAAGTCTGTTGACAAAGGACAGGACTGAATACAGGTCTTTTTCACTCTGAATGCACCCTCCCCCAACACACACACACAAACACATTGCTCCACTAAATTTGAGGCTCATTTGCTGCTAGCTATTCTCCCTTTAAGTCATGTTTGCATATGTGTGTGTGTTTGTGTGTGTGTGTGTGTGTGTGTGTGTGGGGGGGGGGGGGGTACAGTAGAGTAGGTGCAGCAGCAAATGTGTGTTTAGCAGGTGTGGACAGCTACAAGGAGGAAAGTTACATCCCACCTCCACCCTGCCATTTGGTAAAACATCCGTGTGTGTATGTGTGTGTGTGTGAGTCATATCACTCACTCAACAAACACACCGTATCAATCTGACGCTCTAACACACACATACACACACATACTCTCCCTCTCTGTGTTTTCCGTTTGTTCCGCCTCATGCTCGCCTCCCAGCTGACTGTGCGCACCAACTATCCAACTCTGGAGGGCGTGTTGTTCTCTGCGTAAACCCTGCACACGGACCTCTACGCACACACACACAGCACTCTGTCTGGACAACTTTTCACTAAACTTTTCACAGATGGAATTGGCGGAAGCTCTCAAGTAAGGTAACGCAGTTTTGGCTTGTGTTTCACGTTTCTCTCTGTGTGTATTTGTAATGAATGTGCGACGGGAGAGTTCAACCTTGGATCCAAAAAAGGAGAAAAGTGGCGACAGGTGTCCTCTCTCTCGCGGTGCTTATGATGAGGAAAGTGTTGCGTGGGCCTATTTTTTTTCTAACTTCATGTAAATTGTCATGAACCAGAAACTTCAGTAATCTTTCAAAATTAAATATTACACTCAATCTTATACTGTAAAACAATCAAAACAGCAACTATTTAAGCACTTTTAGACAAGTACAACAATGCAATCATTACTACACGAATATTATTATGAGGAAAACATCTACTTCATGTCATCTACTGCACACTGTAATATTATATATTTATGTTTTGTGTTCGTTTAGGTGCCAGCTTGTGGAAACTGTGGTGCACTTGCATATGATATCCTGTTCTGTTTATCAAACTCCTAACCCCAGGTGGATTGCTCTGCACATGCGCTAATTGCTCAGAGGTAACTAGCCTGAAGGCAGTGGACATACACACACACACACACACACACACACACTAAACGACAAAAATGATTATGTTGTGGTTCAGCAGGTTAGTTACTTTCATCCTGATGTTTACTTTACTACATTTTAACACCATGCTCCTCGGCGTAAAACCAGGTGAAACCATTGGTAAAAATTCCATAATAACCTTTCAGCATATTGTAATTCAAGTGCTCTGAGAGATAACTAGACCTCTGCACCTCCTCGTGGCTCTGTTTTCAAGCTTTAAAATATCTAGCCTGTGCCAATCACTAGATCATTTCAGAGAGAGAGAGAGAGAGAGCGTTCCTATTGGCTCCTCCGATCAAATGGTCAAACTAGGCAGCGCTGATCAAATATGAATCAATATTCTGTTACTGTAATGCCTATTTCTCGCCTCAAATGTTTTCAGAAACATCTTGTAGTGTACTGTTTAGCCGTAAAATGAGAAAGTTTGCTCCGGCTGGTGGGCGGTGCTTGGTATTTCCTCATCTTATCTCAACATGGCTGCCGGGTCACAAACTTTCTCATGTTACAGCAAAACAGTACACTACAAGATGTTTCTGAAAACATTTGAGGCGAGAAATAGGCATTATAGTAACAGAATATTGATTCATATTTGATCAGCGCTGACTAGTTTGACCGTTTGATCGGAGTTCGCGAGTGATTGACAGCCGGCTCATAGACAGAAGCTGGACGGCAGACTCCAGATCGGCTCTGATTGGTTGTTTTCCTCCGGTCCGTGAAATCTTGCAGATGCCGTTAGGAGCACCGGAGGACACAGAGGCACATGATTTTTTCAGATTACCTGTCTCATGCACTACTGTCAGGATATAGTGACCGTTTTATAAATCATATTTGCTCCAATTCTACCCACCGCTGCTTTAAATAGTGTTATTAACATTTATTTTCAAGCCTTTTGTAATGTAAATAGTTTAGAGAGTCTACAGTAGAGAGCATTTGGAGCAGGAGCGAATGAAAGCCATTGAAGCAGACAGGAATAGCCTACCTGACACAGCATGTGTCCTTACCCAGGCACCAGAGTGTATTGAATGGTTTAACAATGTGGAACCACAAGATAAACTCGAGACATCTCAAAATATTTTACAAGATAAGATAGAAGACACGTCCGCTACATAAAATAATGTATTTTATTTTCTGACATTTCTTTGCTTGTGAGGAACTGATCACTTTGACCTCTTCAGGCCTCAAGATATAATCAAATTAAACAATGTGAGAAGGAAAAAATCTACTCACAACTGATTGACATGCGACATGTGACATCAAGTAGACAGTGCTTCGTTTTAAGGGATCAAAGGGCAAAAAGGTTAGGAAGGACTGGTTTAGTAAACCAAAATGTTCCCAATATACTGCTTGATATCATATACTGTGTTCTGAGATATACACGATATTAGTCCCTGCAACAAGAGCAATCTTACACTGGACATATATTTGCATAACTATAATGTAAAGCGTGTTTAAATGGGATTACAGATCAATAGGCGCCGTCTGTTTGTTCAAGGATTGTTGTTTTCTCACTCAGGGATGGAGGGGGAGCGAGTTGACTCTTCTCTTGACTTGGGTCACCTGACAGAAGAGGAGCAGTCCACCATCCTGGAGGTGTTACAGCGTGACATGAACTTGCGTCATCGCGATGAAGGACGTGTCAGGTCAGAGGTGACTGTTTATCCTTTTTAGGTGGCAGTTTGTCCAGTGATTACCACTGATATACAGACAGGTGACAAATTAAAGGAAAAAAAACGACATAAAATGTCCTAGTAAGTCTCTACACTATTCTTACAAAAGATATTCCTTCATTTGGCGTTTTGATGATGGTGGTAGAGAGCACTGTCTGACATATTGATCTAAAATATCTCAGAGTTGTTCAGTTGGGTTGAGATTTGGTGACTGATTTACATCGTTTTCATACTCATGAAACGGAGGATAAAACTCCCGTCTGGATAGAAATGTTTCATTGTTGGACGAAGGTGACCTCTCAGAATATCTTTGTATTGATTTGACGCTTCCATCCAAAGGGGGACAGGTCACAGTCAAGTCATGAATTATATTATGCAGTACACATGTCAGGGAGCATCTGTGTTCATTTATTCATGGGTTTCCTTTAATTCATCTCCTGTCTGTATGTTGTAGTTTAAGGTTGAAAAAAAAACAAAGTTTTTTTGTATGGAACGTAGTATTACTGAGTGCAGGCTTGCTGTGGTGATATGAAACATTTAAGCTCAACATGAAGGTTTTGATACAGGAACCCTCTTTAATATGAGTCAGGGGCCTCAAAATCAGGTAATAAAGCAGGGCCCACCTTTAGGGACCCCGGTATGCAGAAATATTGAAATACACCATTTTTGAATAGGTGAAAATAACACATTTTGTACTGCATGCAAAAACTGCATGTGATGATCATAAAGTGGGCATGTCTGTAAAGGGGAGACTCGTGGGTACCCATAGAACCCATTTTCATTCATATATCTTGAGGTCAGAGGTCACGGGACCCCTTTGAAAATGGCCATGCCAGTTTTCCTTGCCAAAATTTAGTGTTACTTTGAAGCGTTATTTAGCCTCCTTCGCGACAAACTAGCATGACACCTATTATCTTTAAAACTGAGCCTGCTACAACCTCTGAAATACTGAATAGCGACCACGCCCACCGTCAGGCCGTCGGACTGTTAACAGGTAATAAGGTCTAATAGTCAACCTGTTGTCCTCTGTTTATGATGCTTATGTTGTTGCTTAGTGGTTGTGTGATCTTTAAATTGGGGCCTCAGCTGACGACAGTGCTTTATTATTAACAATTTTTTTTTTGTTGATGAATTGATTAATTTAGTCTATAAACCCTCAGAAAACAGTAAGAAATGCTCGTCACAATTTCCTAGAGCCAAAGGTGGAGTAAATCCTCACATTTGAGAAGCTAAAACCAGAGATTGCTTGGCATTTTTGCTTGATAATTGGCTTAAACAATGACTCAGTTATCAAAATTGTTTCCATTTAATTTTCTATAGATTGGTTAATTGATTAATCGACTAATCATTTAAGCTCTTCTATCAGGGTGGTGAACGTATCAAAGAGAACATGTTGTTGTTAATGTAAATGGAAACCTGGCAAGTCACATTTTGTGTTTTTTTTTTTTTTAGTAGTAGATTTGTGGGGTTTTTTTATTAGTGGAATTGACTTTGTCTTTGACGTTGAGTAAGTTGCATGACAGAAGTGACAACAGTGACTGTTTATTTTGTAAGCTGACATTCGCTGAATTTGCATATAGCATGTCATGTTTATTTGCTGTTTAACTTAGCCGCCCCATTTCAACGCCGCAGGCTCCTCGAGGAGACAGAGAGAGATCCGACACGTTTGCGCTTCCTGTCGGGAGCGTGGTTCAGCGAGGAGTGTGGGAAACGCCATCGCAACTGGACGTCGGGCAGCTCGCTTGTCCACGCCACCATACGCCACAGGAAGACCAAGAACAGAGGTCAGGTTTCAGCTAAAACATTATTACTATTACAGGCCAGTGGGGCGGTTTTCTTATAGGGATATCCCAGTGATGGTTCTGTATGTGTTGCCTTGGTAACAGATGTGCCCTTGATTGAACTGTTCAATGGAGAGAGAGAGAAAACCTCCCATAACAATAACACCTCTCCCGAGGCAGAGAGAAGACTGACGGACAGCAAAGAAGAGGAGATTGGAGGGTTAGTGATTCACGGAAGAATCATTGCACTTTTGCAACATTTGTGTGGAGTTGCATTTTCCTATATCTTATCTGTGTTTTTCAGGAGTCAAGGAAGCTTGAAACCTGCACCCACACCCAGAACAAAACGTCCTGTAGTGCAGGTCTGTATGTGCCGGCTTGTTTCTGTTTTTTTAATGCTTGAAAATAAATGGTCTAAATATGAATATTACATTCCAGGGTGTCCTGCATAGTAATAGTTCCTCGTCATCCAAAGGTATGGAAGTTTCTCTCTCAATGTATCTGTACCTCTCTAGCTGTCTCTTTGTGTTATTATGAACTCATTCTCAACTCATTCTGCTCACAGAGTGCGAAAGGAGGAGTAATGGCCACTCAGAGGAACCTGAGGTGAATTATTTAAATGTCTAAATCAGTCATACGTATTGCCTTTTTAATGGTAGAGTTTACTAAAGTAGTTAAAGGACATGATGTATATAGGGAGAGGGCACCAACTGATAGATGATCAGTAGTGACGCTGTATCTGAGAATAATGGGTGTGTGCGTGGGTGTGCGTTTTAGGATGACTTAGAAGGACACAACGCGGACACTGACTCTGTGAGCAGCTGCCTGACTGAGCCGGATCCAGCCTCTCTGAAAACCAGCAGCTCCACCGGCAGCCTTCATTCGGGCTACACGGTACTACACACGCACATATGATTAATTGCCTATCCAGCGACGACAAGATGACTCAGCTCCGGACAATGACGTAGGAGCTGATCTCTGTTCTGCGTGTGTGTTACAGCTCAGTGGAAGCATGATGAGTCTGTTCAGCTCAGGGGATTTTGGAGTGGTGGAGGTGAGGGGCCGTATCCAATTCTCATTGGTTTACGACACCCAGAAGGAGGAGCTGCTAGTCAAAGTGTATCGCTGCGAGGACATCGCTTCAGCACGCAATAATCGCTCTGACCCGTAAGTGACTAGTGCATGTGTTAATGTGCATCTTGCAGCGACAACGTCAGATACAAGATCAGTCAAACAATGTCTGTGTGTGTGTGTGTTTGTCACAGATATGTTAAAACCTATCTCCTGCCGGACAAGTCGAGTCACAGCAAGAAGAAAACTGCAGTGAGGAAGAAGACACTAAACCCCGTCTATGATCAGACGCTCCGAGTGAGACCCTCTCTCATTTACATATTACATCAAGTCGCAGCCATCACAGACATCCCCATCTGCCATTTGTCTCTCAGCTGTCCTCCACGTGTCCTTCAACATCCACTGCAGCCACTTATTTCTCCAGTCTCAAAGATATTCTATCAATACATTACCAGATTTAAAGGGGACCTATTATGCTTTTGTGCTTTTTCCCTTTCCTTTAGTGTGTTATATAGTTTTTTTTTGTGAATGTAAAAGGTCTGCAAAGAAATACTGCTCCTGAACTGCCTGAAACGCTTTGCTTGAAGTCCTGCCTTTTCTTCCGTAACGTGGTGATGTCACCAAGTAACATATTTGCATAACACCTGCCTAGCGGCTAGTTTGGCACACCCTCAAACAAAGCCAGTTAGAGTGGAGCTGGAGCGGAGTCCGAAGAGTTTGGTTTGGTTGACCAATCACAGCAGAGTGGGCCAGCTGACCAATCAGAGCAGACTGGGCTTTTCAGGAGGGGGGCTCAAACAGAGCGTTTCAGACAGAGGGTGAAACGAGGTGCTGCAGCACAGCTGGTATGAGAAAAGTACAGGGTTTTTTGAAGATTAAATCATGTAAACATGTTCTATTAGAAACCCAAAATACAAGTACGGACCTGAAAATAAGCACAATAGGTCCTCTTTAATGTTTACTTCTTGTAGCTTATGGTGGCGGAGAACATGTTACGCTTTGTCCTCTTCCATTTTTCATGTGTCGCCTGTCTGATCCTGGTTCTTATGTTATAGTATAAAGTGCGGATCGGAGAGCTGCGGAGCCGGACCTTGAACCTGTCTGTGTGGCACGCCGAGGCCTTGGGCAGGAACGTGTTCCTGGGGGAGGTGGAGGTGTCTCTGGGACACTGGGACTGGAACTGCTCGCTGCCACTGTGGCAGGACCTGCAGCCACGGGTAGGGACGAGCAATCATGAATGTTTTCATGCAAATTACACAATCGTGTAGTCACATAAATTAGCATGCGAGTTTAAATACTCCTACGTCAATATTTACCAAAATACTATGATTTCTACATTTGTCTAGTAGTGTGTGTGCGTAGCAGCAGTTTGGCGGATTTGTTGGAGACAGAGAGTACAGGGGGGGAGTGTCTCTTGTGTCTGGGAGAGCTGAAGGGAGAGGAAGACATGCTGTGAATTTCAACTAAGGTTTTATGTAACCTTAATCTTTTCCTGCTTCCACACGTCTGCCTCCCTCTCCGTTACTTTTTCTTTCTCTTGCTTCCTGTGTCTTTTTCTCTGCCTTTTATCTTTTTCTCAGGTTAATTTGACTCCAGAGTCCATTAGCAGTCGTGGGACCGTCTTGCTCTCTATTAAGTTCATCCCAGACGGATTCGAGGGTGAGCAGAGCACACACATATCATGGATGCAAGTACATGTCCCACCTTAATCACATGTGTCTCATACATTGTGTGTGTGTGTGTGTTTGTGTGTTAAGGTAGTGGACTGCCTCTGACAGGAGAGCTTCACATCTGGCTTCGGGAGGCTCAAGGTCTCCTGGCCAACAAGGGGGGCGCTATGGACTCCTTTATCAGATGGTGAGTCAGCTGTACAACACGTGTCCTGATATTTTGTCATCAGTTATCTATGGTCGTGTCTAGAAGGTAACATCCAAGTTGCGAAACTCTTGCAAGATGGTTAAGGTTAGGCATTGATCTTGAATGGTTAAGGTTAGGAAAGGGCAGCGAGTCCTGCAAGAGTTTTTTTTTGCACGTTTTTGCAGGTTTTCACAATTTGAGGGTTACCTTCTAGGCACGATCAGTATAATCACTTGAAACTAAGAATTATATATATATATATATACCCACAATATCAATATATAACTGAATCCTGGTTTGAATCTGAATTTAATTGTCTCATTATCACAATCTACAACCCACAAGCTACATACTCCCAGACGCCAGTCGGCAGAGTGGTCAGAAGACGCGGGTGGTGAAGCGCTCCGTCAGCCCTACCTACAACCACACCATGGTGTACGATGGCTTCCACTCCAGCGACCTGAGAGAGGCCTGTGCCGAGCTGACTGTCTGGCAGCGCGAAGGGTTAAAGCCGCAGGTCCTCGGAGGGATTCGTCTGAGCTGTGGAACTGGTGGGTGTCTCTACGTTAACTTTAATGCAGATATTGATACCGATAACCGGTGTGTCTGGAAGTTTTCCTGGTTTCATTATAAGCACACAAAAGTGAACATTTTAAATGATTGGTCAATTGTTGGGGCTCTGTCTAGTTTCAGTGAAGCCTTTCTGTGACAGATGATATAATAAGTGACCAGATAGGGGAACAAAGCTCCTATGTTTACCTTGTTCTGAAAGCTGCAGTCAGTATTTGTGATTAGGGACAGAATTTGTTCTCCTGTGCTGCAGCCTGGTCTATGCAGAGGATCTTATCTCTTATCAATTCACTCTCAGTTCCGGGCTGTTGTTGACAGTGTGCTTTTTAAATTAACTCGCTCATGTTTATCTTGGGCTGTCCTCTGTTAGTCAGTAGGTGACTGTAAACTCAGTATAACAAAAAGGTCTGCAAGGCGATGAATAAAGATCAAGCATCTCCTGTTAAAATGCAGCTTTTCCGAGCTGTGATAGAGGTCCAGTGCTATCTCACGGGTCCCTGTAGGAGGGCAGCCGTTTCTGTGTCAGGGGATGAGACATTAAAGGAGTTGTTTGATTGGTTGGTTTACTTTATGGTCAGCTTTGTAGATGGTGTCATAAAAGCAGTTTCGTGCTTCATCGACAGTGGTGTTTTGGAGTGGTGAGGTGACAGTATTTCCACCCAGTGCTTCACGTTGCATTGCATTTTGTCCTGTTGGCATCTCAGGCATTTCAGATGGTCTTGTCATCAGAGGTCATTTCGAGGTTACAAGTTTTACTGCGCATTGCTAAATATCCACATTAGGGGCTGTCATGATATCAGATTTTCACTACACGATTATCGTGGCCAAAAGAATTCATGATAACAATATTATCGCGATTTCCATAGAAAATATGAAAAAATAAATAAGATAATACCATCAGTCAAATTCATCTCTTCAACTTTGTTTATTGTGCATTTGTCTCTTTTTGGCAAATTAATTATACTCAAAATACGAGTATAGGGAGGTGGAGAGAGAGAGAGTCTGTACCCATAACTGTTTAAGTGATTATTTATTTCTGTATTGTCATATGTGTATTATTAACATTAATATTTCATTTTTTAAATATCACGGTTATTGTCAATACCAATATATCGCGACACCCATAATCCAAATATTGCTAAATATGTGAGCAATGTGGAAAATGATTTCAGATAATTTAGTTGTTGTGAAGTAGTTCTTGATAATGTTGTTTTGCTTATAGCTGGTGCTTGATGAGACTTCAAGATCAAACCACTGATAGATAATAGAGCAGCAGTCTCGGTCTCATTGTGGGTTTCCTGAAGGAAGACGATGTCGTTAGAGTGAGTGATGAGGTTTTAGTTGTTGTAAACATACTTTCAACATAAAGTTGTTGTATTCAGAGGGCAGGGCCTGCTGCTGTAGACTTTTGGGATTGTCTGTGTTACTGCTTTCAGCTTGGGGCTGGGGGCTGTGGTAGTATAAGTGCAAATGTGCAGGAACAATGGTAATGGTTTAAAGTGCTTCTAAAAGACTTGGAAACAAGCACATCTGGCTGTAGATGTTTTGAATGCTGATGAATGTTTTTTCGATACTTTATGATTCCGTAATTTGCTCTTTGTCTTCATTTTAAATCGTTATGTTTGTTTTATGTCTGCAACCGTGTAGCTGCGCTGCTGCCTATCTTGGCCAAGACATGCTTGGAAAAGAGATTTTTAACTCCTGGTTAAATAAAAATAAATAAATAAAATATATGTATATATTTATTATTGGAAATCAATTAACAACATAAAAAATATTGTCCAGAAACCCTCACAGCTACTGCATTTAGCATGAAAAATGACTTGACTTGACTATGACTTGCCCCAAACTGCATGTGATTATCATAAAGTGGGCATGTCTGTAAAGGGGAAACTTGTGGGTACCCATATAACCCATTTTCATTCACATATCTTGAGGTCAGAGGTCAAGGGATCCCATTGAAAATGGCCATGCCAGTTTATCCCCGCCAAAATTTAGCGCAAGTTTGGAGCGTTATTTAACCTCCTTCGCGAGAAGCTAGTATGACATGATTGGTACCAATGGATTCCTTAGATTTCCTGGCTTTGAAACTGAGACCGCTACAACCTAAAAATCGCAAGTTGCGTTAAAGAAATGAGTGGTGTTCAAATGAATATGCGTTGACATTTTATTATCGTGTTAACTTTGACAGCCCTAGTTTTTTTTGTCTGTGCTGTTTTAATCTTGCTCTGTGAAGCACTTTGGGCTGTATGAATGTATGAAGGGTGCTATATAAATAAAGTTGAGTTGAATTGAAT
The DNA here is from genome assembly GCA_916701645.2 of Sebastolobus alascanus. Lineage (NCBI taxonomy): Eukaryota > Metazoa > Chordata > Actinopteri > Perciformes > Sebastidae > Sebastolobus > Sebastolobus alascanus. Next base: position 53,507 of record CAKAOJ020000025.1, on the reverse strand, counting down.
CATTCCTCGGTGTGTGGATTGCTGTGAGGATTTCGGTGGTAATGTCTTCAACATACAGCACATAATGAATAATGGTGTGTTTTTTTTTTATGGCAGGTCAGAGTTATGGGGAGGCTGTCAGTTGGATGGACTCCACAGAGGAGGAGGTCGCCGTGTGGACCTCCATGATCGCAAACCCAAACCGCTGGGTCGACGCAACCCTATCAATCAGAACTAACATTGCACACCGGTCCTAATGACTCAGACACACCTTGCACACAAGCACACGTTCAAATAATGGTTGGACTGAAAGGAGGCCCTGAGCACATTTAACCTCTCTGTCACAATTTCTGTTTTTCATACATAGAAACACACACAGGAGTCAGTAGCGGTGCAACATTGTGAATTAATGGCGTAGATCAGAAATATTTAGTTTTGAATCTGTCTGCATTTCAAATCTGTCTGCATTTCAAATTGTATGTTTTTGGTTCAGTCTGTGTCTTATCTGACAAAAGTGTTGTAATCAATTGTAGTTTATTAATTAAATATCAAACCTCAACTGATGAATCACCCAGTGTTCTTTTTTACTTAATAAATTAAAATAATACTTTAAGGAGACAAAGATGGAGAGATAATAATTTTAAGAAATGAATAACCATGTATTTATTTCAAGTTGTTTCCCAGACCTCTTATACTTTTTGGAGCATGCCAGATAAATAGACCTAATTATTGTTATCTATTCAGACAATTGTAATTATTAGATTTTTAAGTGTCATTACTGTAATTGGACAGGATATAAAAGGCCTGCAGTTGCATGTATTCATTTTATTTCCTTTGGATTGGATTACCTGACTACCACCTTGTGGTCAGACTTTATACTTATTCCATAAACCTTTCAGGCAAATTACAGAGGGGACAATGAAAAATAAGGACAAAAGCACAAGAAGAGAACACTATGTCCTGTAATTTTTCCTTGCTTTTAAACAGCATAACAAACTGTTCTACATCAGGTATCCATCCTCCCACTTACCATCCACAGACAGTAGAGTAAGTCATTTATCATATGAGTCAGACCTCCTGTCCAGCAGATGGCGATCTTATCATCCCTGCTGCTTCAAGCTGCAGTGAGACCGGAAGTGGAGCATTTTCAAAATAAAAGTCTCGATAAGGGTTTGTAATTCAGGATTCTCTTTAAATGTAAGGTCACGTCTGTTGCATCTTTATTTCTTCATTTGACGCCAGACAATGGAGTTCCAGAACCACTGCAATGCGGTGCTTATTCAAGGTAACACCCAGTCTAATCTAATGTTATTGAATCTGGACTAATTTTTCCCTAGATCTGTGTATTTGCACGAACATTTCTTGCAGTTGCTTACTTTGCCCAGTCGGTTATGTGGTTACAGTTACGCGTGTTTATTGTAAAGTGACATAATCAATAATTATTTAGATCACAGATTCCCCCGTGAACCGTTTGTAGCCACAGAACTCTAAACCACTCGTGCAATGATACTTTTATTTTGAAGTCTGTAGCCGGATGCAGTCGCCCTTACACATTTCCGTGTAGCTTGAGACGCCGGTGGACTGTGTGTTGTAAGTGAGGTTGAAAGTTGATTAAAATGTCCCAGATGCAGCTGTTGAGGTTGTTCATCAGTGAGCGGCTGAGTGCGGCCGCTGAGGAGATCTTCTCCGCGGTGCAGAGGACGATAACGGAGACCGAGGAGGAGGAAGCGACTGGCTCTCAACATGGACTTAAACAAGAAGTGCATTTACACACTGAAGGTTTGTTTTGTTTCTTTTTATCTTTTGTGACGTCCTAAATCAGGTCTGCTTACAGGTCTTGAGGAGTAGCCTACTGCTGCATAGCCTATGTGAAAAGAGCCTTTAAGCTAGATGTACCTAATAAACTGGAAACTGAGTGTAGCCTATATCTAACAATGTAAACATTGTTGGAGGAGTGCAATGGTTAATCAGTGGAATAGTCCTTTAAGGTCAAGTAATTGGGAGTTTTCTGACTCTATATATGTTCAGTTCCATGTGATAAACAAACAGCTGTGCTTAATGATGAACTATGACATTCAGTTAGTAATCAATAAAAGATTCCAAAAGTCTTTGTCCATGACCAAAACATGTTTACCTTTTATCAAAGACAGAAAAAAACAAAAACATTCATAATCTAGAACCCAAACAAAACAAAATCACTAATCCTGTAGTTATCATGTACAACAAATACATCATTCAAATGTTAGGATGTGTGCTTTCAATAGATTTGTTTGGTCTTTTATCAAAACTTTATTGATCAAACTAATATTCTCTGACCACACGTACTGCTGCCAGCGATTGAACAGCCGGGATCTTCTCTCAGCTCTGGTGCAACTCCGAATTTTATTCATTTTTTCATCCAGGAAGATGTAGGCTACTGAATCCGATCTGAGGAACAGCCCCTCTGCCTCTGATCCCCACTTGTTTTTTTTAAAGCTAGCAGAAAGGAAGCGTGATGGTTTTAGAGTCAACATTGTGCCCTCTTGCAGACATAATTAATTAAATCCAGCCTAACTTTAAAAATATTGTTATTAAAAGTATGTTTCTCTTTATTAGATAAGAGACAGTAGAGAGTTGACAGAAAATTAGGGGAGAGATGGGGGATGACATGCAACAATGGCCCCTGGACGAACTCAAACCGGGGCCGTTGCGTTTGCACGGTGAGCATTATGAAAAGTACAGAGTCTTGGAAGTGGACTCCCCCTATAGCTTATTTCTTGTTCATACAACCAGACTGGATAATAAAATGCTGAATTTCAACCGCAATCCACAAACAAAAGGTGGCAAATGGAGTTTAAGCAAATATCTCTCCTTTTCCTCTCAACAGACACGCCACAGGTCTTTGTCTGTGCACATGAGGAGAAACACTTCAGGCAGGAGTGGAGACCTGAGAGCTGCCATAACAACCCAAGTGTGGACCAGGAGGACTGTGGGCTGCTGCTCCCAGAGCCTCCAGCAATCAAACAGGAGCAGCCGTGGAGCAGTCCAGAGGGACAACAACTACCGGATCATGAGGACTCCGATACCAGCACTTTGTCAGTGACACCCATGAAGAATTGCATTTACTCCGACATGACTGAGATACAAACTCATGATGACACAGGAAATGAAGACAGAAAGCCTGTACCTAACATCTCAGCTGACCACAGAAAGGTTGAAGGAAACGCTCAGTCAAGCAGTGAATGTTGGACTCTTTTGCCAGATTGTTCTGTAACTCTGAATAACATGGGGTCTGAGTTGGGTTTAGCAACACTGACTAAAAGTTATGAACCCCAAAGTCCAACTACACCAAATAATGAGACAAATAGAAGAAGCAAATCCTACTGCTGCCGTTACTGCGGCAAAGAATTCAGCCACAGCGCACATCTGGCCACACACACTCAAATCCATACCGGTGAAAAACTGTTTGTGTGCGAGGTGTGTGGGAAAGAGTTTCGACACGGCAACAGCGTGGCCGTGCACATGAGGATTCACACGGAGGAGAAGCCGTACTGTTGCAGGATCTGTGGAAAAGAGTTCCGCCATGTGGGCAACTTGAACGTACATACGAGAATCCACACGGGAGAGAAACCCTACACATGCACAGTGTGTGGGAAGAAGTTCAGTCGAAATAATTTGATGACCAAACACATGGCTGTACACACAGGTGAAATGAGTTTAAGCATGAAGAGCGTGTTAAGACGAGGTTCAGTTGGCATGACCTCATGAGAGTTGAGTGCTGCTGTGGTGGAATATCCAGGTTACTGCGGGACAACAGGCAAATCTGCCCTTACTGTGTAGAATATATATAATATCAAATGTGATACCTTTAAAGGTACAGTGTGTAGGATTTAGTGACATCTAGTGGTGTGGTTGCAGATTGCAACCAACTGAGTACCCCTTCGCTCACTCGTCCCTTTCCAAGACTGCGGTAACGTGAGCCGCCGAGTGCAAAACCGTGTTAATGCCATTCACCTCGCTCAGAGGCCATCCTTACCATAATAACACTACTTTAGGAGCATTGGAAGTCAGACGGCGGCTGGCGGTACCACGATTTTGCACTCTGCAGCTCACGTTACCGCAGTTTCACAAGCATTTTTGAGAACTACGGTGGCCTTCAGGTAACGTAAAAACGCAAAAGGCTCTCTCTAGAGCCAGTGTTTGGTTTGTCCGTTATATGTGCTATTGTAGAAACATGGCGGACTCCGTAAAGAGGACCCGCTCCCTATGTAGATATGAAGGCCTCATTCTAAGCTAACAAAAACACAACTATTCTTAGTTTCAGGTGATTATACACTAATGAAAACACAGTTATGAATATTATATTCTATCTCTGCTAATAGGTCACCTGAAATGTTACACACTGTTCCTTTTAAAAGCTTTTGATTAGCCTATAGTCTTAATGCATTTGTTTATAAATGAATTACTGTAAATTGATTATGGTCTTAAGCATCACATTATCTTTCTATATGTAAAAATCCTGGTTACCTGTAGCCCAAAGCTCAGTACTGAGATGTAACAGATCAGACTTTGTTAATAAACTCTTAACCTTGATTAGGCTAAAATGTGAATTTTATTTCCATTATGAATTTAGTTTATATTCAGTATTCGGGCAATGCTGAACCTGCCATATTTGCCCCCACTTATTAGTGGCTCTGATAGTCTGTACCTCAGCTAAACACACATTGTTGACTTCAGACACAAATCGGCTCATGTATTTTATATATTCATTGTAATTGCGGTGAATTTCTTGTTGTAAAATAAGCCATTAGGCGACAAACTTCCCCTACAAACGTGTTCTGCTAAGTCACTTTTCTCTTAACCAGTACAGGAGAATATTTCTGCTTTATTTACACAAACTGTATCTGTGTTCATTTCACGCTTTTGCGCTAGCTTGAATGCTATGCCGCGCGGTTGCCATGGCGACGGAATGTCAACATCGCCGCTGCCGCAGGACTTGTGCTGTGTCTGTCCGGCGTGCCACCTCTAAAAAATGTCAGAAATGTCTGCTATGAACAGAAAGTTGATACAAACTCTCTCTGAAACTATCTCGAAACAAGTGGAGCACTGTGAGTATTCAGTTCAAACTTATCTAACACTTTATCTTATGCTAAGATAGCAACTATAGCAAATATAACAAAATGCCACACAGCTAATGTAATAGGATGTTAAATGTCAGCAACTATTTCAATGCACTGTGAGTATTCGGTTCAAACTTACCTAACACTTAATCTTATACTAAGATAGTAACTATAGCAACTATAACAAAATGCCACACAGCTAATGTAATAGGATGTTAAATGCCAGCAACTATTTCAACGATCCCAGTCAATAAAACAGAGGTGGAGTGCCTTATCCGAGAGTTTAACTTGCTTCTGGGGGAGCCGACTGTCCCCGGGAGAGCAGCCACCGGCCTGGACAGAGGGAAGTTCAGGAGCATACTGCACAACATCTTTGGGATGACCGACGACATGATCATGGATGGAGGTAATCTCTCTATTCAGATCGATATTATATTTATATATGTTATTACAAGTGTGCAGGATGACAAATACTTCACATTTGGATAAGCAGCAGCAGTGTGGATGCAGAGTGTTGTGATTGGTAACCTGGCCATGTTCTGATGATCTGTCCCTCAGTCTTCAGGACATTTGACAAAGACAACGACGGCTTCGTCAGTATGAAAGAATGGGTTGAGGGACTGTCTGTTTTCCTTCGAGGGACCTTGGATGAAAAAATCAAATGTAAGCTCTCAACCTTATTGTCTGTGCTCCCACACATTATACACCCACACATCTGGAAACATCTGGTAATATATCTTCTCTCTTTGCACGGCTCAGACTGCTTTCACGTGTATGACTTGAACGGCGACCACTACATCTCCAGAGAGGAGATGTTTCACATGCTGAAGAACAGCCTCATCAGACAGCCCACAGAGGAGGACCCTGACGAAGGGATCAAAGACCTGGTGGAGATCACACTCAAGAAGATGGTAGGTGGATGGATGCTGCTGTTTCTGTTTGTTTAAATGTCTATACCTTGATTTACGTCCGCATGCAGTATGTTGTCTGCACCACCTCCTCAAACCTCCAAACAGGTGACAAATTTTAGTGTTTCAGAGGGCAATAAGTAAAAGCATTCTCGGATCTGTACATATCTGATACACAACTGGCTATGAGCACATTGTTTATTTTTGTAGGACCATGACCACGATTGCAGACTATCTTTCACTGACTTTGAAAAGGCAGTGAGGGAGGAGAATCTATTACTTGAGGCTTTTGGAACCTGCCTCCCTGACACCACGGTAATCACAAATCAAAAGCTGTTTGAAAACTGTAATAACTTAAATTTCTAAGTCAGAAATTCTTAATCTTACACTCTATTTCTCTCTCTTTTCAGAGTATTGAGACATTTGAGCAGCATGTATTTCAGGAACAACTGGAACAATGAAGAAATCACATTCATGTTCATTTCCAGAAATATAGTCTTTAATACAAATGTTAGTAGCTGTTTGCATTGTGGTACAAGATTTGTAAATAAAAACAAGCTGCCAAGAGAAACTGTTTCGATGGTCATTTTCTAAAGTAGTAGCAGCGATCGCTGCATAAATTCCAGCATCGAGGCAGCTCGCTTGATCAAATCCGACGACGTGGTTTCATCTTTTTCTCCACTGGTTTGAGGTCAGGAACGGATTCCACCTGAGAACAATGACAAAACTGATTTTACTGACACGAATAAAGGTATTAAAGCTAGGGTGAAGAATTAGTTTTATTCTGAATTTCTATCAAAAGATCAGTGGTGGACAGTAACTAAGTGCTTTTACTCAAGTACTGTACTTAAGTAGAATTGAGATATGTGTACTGTACTTGAGTATTTACATTTTATGCTACTATATACTTCTACTCCTCTACATTTTAGAGGGAAATATTGTACTTTTTACTCCACTACATTTATTTGACAGATATAGTTATTGGTTACAAAAAAACAAACATATGATCAGTTTATAAAATACAATTTGTTATATATTAAACCAGTGGCTGCTCTGGTTTGGCCCCCAAATTTTTCAAATAGTTTTATTTAAATAACTGTTTGAATCCCAAAGAGATCAAATTCTCCAACATTTCACTAAAAATTAATGTTTAGAGAAAGGCCCAAAATATTAATAATTATAAACTTTGTTTCTTCTTTTCTACCTGATTAATCATCTCACGACCCCTCAGATTTATTTTGTGACTATGTGGAGTCTGACCCCAGGGTTGGGAACCACTGAACTAAACTACTGATATAATATAAACATAATATATATAATTTGCAAAACAAGTACTTTTACTTTTGATACTTTAAGTACATTTTGATTATAATACTTCTGTTCTTTTACTGAAGTAAGATTTTAAATGAATGACTTTTACTTGTAATAGAGTACTTGTACATCGTGGTATTGGTAATTTTACTTAAATAAAATATCTGAGTACTTCTTCCATCACTGCAAAAGAACAGATTGTAGGATACCTTTTTCATTGTGTTCCTGATCAGGTCTACAGTTGTGTTCAGTGACGCATCCTCCATGTCCAGTTTAGGAGGTTCTGGCAGCTTTGGCCCAATAAGTGGCTCATTGTTTCTCGTAACATCGGTTAGTGAGTGCTCCGGAGCCTCTTGCATCTTGCGTTTCCTGTTCTCCAAGTGTGTGGTCCTAGGGACAAATCTGACAGCTGCAGAAGACTGATTTGAGGTCAGTCTGTGTCCTGTGCCTCCGTCTCTGTCTGAAGAGGTTTGGCTGGAGCTCGAACTCTGTGCTTGCTGCTGTTTTGTGACAATGATGGCATTATGTAATGTCCCCATTTTGTCCTCTGTTGGTATAGTCCCATGTTGATTTTTATGCCTGCTGTAGTAATGATATTCCTGGGGAGGTAACGGCAGTAGAGGAAAGCCTGAATAATGTCTGATGTTTGAAGTGTTCCCTTTATTATTATCATTGTCACAGGTTTTATCATATCTGGTGGTGACCGTCTCTGATGTGGTGGCTGTGTCTGATGATGTTGGTTCCTCATTTGCAGCCTCCTTCTGTTCCCTTTCTCTTGCTTTGTAACAATATTAGAGAAAAAAAACAGTATCAAGAAAAAGTTCTTGTTTATTCGTCATTCCAACTATAAAGATAAAATGAAACTACAGCATATGAAAAATATGAAAAATGAGTACAATAAAAGATCTGAGTTATTTCAAATAAAAATGCATTGAATGTAGAAGAACATACAATATAGTACATATGTACATGTACAAAATAGTACATCACATATCAGTTTATTAGTGTTTTTTTTTAAGAGTAAGTATATATTTGATGTACCTTTATTCCAAACAGTCCTGATTATATATCTCCTCCTGTCCTGCAGCTTCAGCCTGGTGTCTTCTACCGTTTCATATTCTGGGACGTAGCACACATGCAGCACACCACCGTAAAAACCCTTCTCATCCATGTGTCGTTTGGCTGCTCTGAAACAGAACGTTTAAAGCAAAATTAGTTAGCAAGTCTATTCTTAAGGGCTGGGCGATATGAAGAAAATCAAATATCACCATATTTTTGACCAAAAAAACCTTGATATCACGACAATATTGTAAGGCTGACCATTGGTGCTTTTACAAAATATTTAGACAATGAGATGTTTGATAAATAATCATCAGTAATGTGGATATAATGACTAAGTGGGTAAAAGGCAAATAATAGAACAGCTAGAACAGTCTGGTAAGTTCAGAAAATGACATCACTTTACTGTAATGCAGCCTTTAAAACCAGGAAAATACAACACTTATTACGATATTCATTTTATTTTTATTTCAAAATTTATTTCGAACATGTAAAATAATAATAATAATAAAAAAAAAGAGAATCATCATACAACAAGTGGACTGCCAGAAAAAAAAAGCAGTATCCCCATACAATGAAAATCATAAGCAAAAGAAATTGTCAAACACTTGATTCAATTCAAAATCTAAGACGATATCTAGTCTCATATCACGATATCAATATAATATCGATAAATTGCCCAGCCCTAATTCAACTTTGCCAGTGCAGTTGGTATAATGAACAAGGTGTGTTACACCCTGTACCTGGCGCTGGTGAGTTTCTGGAACTTGACAAGGTAGACCTCCGTGAACTCCTCAGCAGGGTACTCGTCCAGCGGCCTGTACTCCTCCACAGCTCCGTACAGGGCACACAGCTGGATCAGCTCTGGCATCACTCCAATGGCTGGGACCCCTTGGACCATCAGGTAACGGGACTCTAAATTGATGGTGTACACCTAATGATGCACAAGACAAATATGATGACACATGCCCTACAATGTATTGGCCACACTCATTTTTTTGTATTGTCTTCTAAAGATACTATAAGTGACCCTCAAGCTAGGAGTCGCAGTGTCTCAAAGCTTAATATGTATTGTGTTTTTCTAACTTATATTCATCATATTCTTACCTTAACAGCTTTCGCTTTCCTCCCCTCTCTATATTTAGGTCGAGAAATGCATATTTTCCGCTGTTCGTGGTGTTTATAAACATCTGGGACGCCCCAACAGCCTGACTTGTTGTTGCCAGGCACCGCCATGTTTTCTGGAAATAACTTTCCGGTTGACACATTTCAAAATAAGAGCACATTCTCTCTCGAATACGCATGCACCTATTGCGCGTCTATGTGTAATATCTTATTTTGAAGAGCGTGGTTCAGCTCGACATCGACTGCTTTGGTCTAGCTAGTCGCACTCGGAGCACATCGATCGGCCAGGAGTTTGTTTTGCACATTTAACGTTAGCAGAGTAACCTGCCTTGCATTTCCAGAGCTAGTCAGGCCATGTGAACATAATGTTTAGTAATCAGGGCATTCAACCCGTAACTGTTGTCTTTAACAACGCAAAAAACTGCTTTCTTCACCTCTCCTCGAAGTTGATATCGCATCTTTCCTTGAACGAGGTAACGCTGAGTTAGCTTAGCCAGCTATCCAGTCAGCTAACATTAGTGGGAGTTTAGTTTGTTGAAATAACGTTCAAGCAAAAAATGTCGGCCTGTTTGTTAAAACGTTTGTGAACGTGTATGTTGTTAATTCTTTCCCTAATTTACGTTGCTGTCAAAGTTACCTCCAATTGTCTCACTTAGCTAGCTAAGTTAACTTACATTACAAAAATAGTCAAGGCTAGGCTGATTATGCCAGCGTGCTTACTAGCATAAAGTTTTTTTAGTGACACATGACATGCTCTACTGAAGACATCTTCTGAGAGACCCATCAGAGGATTGGATATACAGTTAGCTATATGTCAGTCAGAAAAAAACATCCGTCTACAGAAGGACAGGAAAGAGTTGAGTGTTAGCAGTAGCAATGGGAGATTCAATCCATGTGGTTTTTCCTTGGGTTTAATAACAATTCAATAGTAATTCTTAACAAACATCAGTAAGCAGATATTAAACATTTTCAAAGATGCCAGTGGTATTGTAATTAGTATTTTCAATGTTATTCCTTTTTTACTTAACCATTTTAGTAGTAGTTCCCTTGCGGTGTCACTTGGTGGTGACAAAACTTAACATTTTAGATGGCACAGGAGACTGGGTAAATGCCACAGCATTTTTTTTTTTATAAATTACTGCATCTTACTGTATCCTGTTTCAATGTGGTCAATTTGCATCTTTATAAATCCACAAAGAAGACTATCTTTCAGATGATAATGTGTGGTATAGTGTGAAAGAGCGTACATGAGTGAGATAGTTTGCATGGCAATTGTACAAGCCTTCCTCCCTTTCTGTTTGGCCGGTTGGTGTGGAGAATTATTGGCTCAACCCTCCTGTCCTCTAGTTTGACTTCTTTACACTCTATCATTGAATCTGTGTAAAATGTGCAGAAAAGGAGGATGATTATAATGCAGACATTTAATAGATAAAGTGCCATGGCAATCAAAAAGTACAACACCAAAAACTTTGTGCGTCTTTGTTCAGAACCAGGCTTTGGAGTTGTCCTGGGGTCATGGATCTCCAGTGTTCCTCAGCTGGACTCAAAACAGAACCTCCTCCAGCCTGGACAGCCATAAAGTGGAGCTCTGTCGGCAACTGGGAGAAAAGCTTGGCCTGATAGATGGAGAGCAGGTACGGCTCCACAATGAGCAATTTGTTCTGTGCTCCGTTTCTCACCGGAATAGTCCATAATCTCTACATGACAGTCTTTTGACAGTGTAAAGTAGTTGTCAGTTACTGTCTAGGCTGACTAGGTGTTTGTATTGACTGACTGGTTGTGTGGTTTCCCTCAGGGCTTCTTGAGACCATGTCACCAGGTCTCATCAGTGCATCAAGTGTTTGTCGAGCCTCTGTCATCTGATGACTGGGAAATCTTGGTGGGTGAGCATAGTGACTTAATCAGTAACATTAGTAACCCAATGTCTTCATGAAAAAATATACTGTATATGTAAATATGTATTTTCTGACAATCCTCCCACTACAAAGGAATACACCAGGGATAGACTTGTGACCCAAATTCACATCAAACAGTATTTTATCATCTGTTTTCTGTGACTGACACCCCCAGGAGCTCCACAGTGCAGCGCTGGAGCAGCAGCTGTTGGATCAGATCAGAGTTGTTTTCCGAGATGCCGTGTTTCCTGTGTGGGTGGACAGCCACACAGCCATCTACATCCAAATAGGTCAGAGTTTAATCCAGTAATTATTTTCTTTTGTTGGTAGCAAATAGTCTGTTAAATCTGCCTTGTCTTCTTCCAAACTTGGAAATTCATGGGGAGAAAGATACCGAACATACAAGACCAAACATTGATTGTTCAATTATGTAATAATCCTAACACGTGTGGTTCTGTGGTTTCAACTAGTTAAGCCTCTTTACTTAAGCGTTTCTTCAGCTCCTTTTGTTTAAATTTGATGTATTGGTCATATCCAGGGACAGTATTCATGAACACAGTATGATCTGTTTTTAACTCTGTGCAGCATCGCTTTCGCCCTCTGTGCCCTATGGTCGCTTGGAGCAGTTCACAGAACTGGTTGTCTCTCCTAAGAGCCGCGCTGGAATTGGCGACCTCAATGGTTCTCCAGTGAGAAACAGCGAGGAGCAGCGTTTTCACGGACAGCAAAATGTGGATCTTTCCTCCCCCTCAGGACCGTCATCAGAAAGTATCTCCCCTGCACCTCAAAGCCACCAGTGGGGTGGCATAGCTGACCTGAAGAGCCTGCTACGCTATATGATAAAGGGTACTTATGACCCGGTTAAAGAGCTACCACCTGTACCCGACGTCCCCGCCCTCATCACTGATTCTATCTACAGAGTGTGCGGTGCACCTCCAGACTCTCTTTGCACTATGAGCCACGTTGCGACTGCCGTCGTTCATTTATTTCCTTGGAGCCCCGGGTTGAGCGCTGGGCCAACTGGAGGTCAGTCGCCAGTGACTTATGGCCTGCTCTCCAAAGTTCTCTCCCCTAAAGAATCGAGAGACCGAGCCAAGCAGGCCATGGAGAAAAAGAAGAACGCAGGAGATACTAAAGTTGCTGGAGGAGAGGAGATGAAAGAAGAGGAAGCCGTGGTGGTCAGGGTGGTGTGCCATGGTACTGACAAGCTAGCACGCAAGGGAAGAAGTCACAGCAAGGGAGATATTCATAATGGAAGAGTATGGGTGAGTGTGCTGTTCATTTATCCACTATAACCTAAGATTAATTATGGTACTTTTACTGTTTGTCAGTCATCTGCTTCTTTATATGCTGTCATATCTCTTATAATACTCATCATTTTCAGATCCCACAGCCCCTGGCCATCAGGTTGAATATCATCCCACATTCAACAGTTAGAATTAATCCAGTCAAATCAACCATCAAAGTAGCCTCCTCTATTCGCCTAAAGCCCCTAATACGTCTGGTGAGTGCTGGAAGTAGTCATATGTGGTTACAGTGTGGTGTTAGATTTTTTCATTTGATTTATTCAACTATCAGTCCTCAAATTAATAAATTATCAAAGCTGCATAAGATTTAATCTGCCTCTTTCCCTTATGTCCATGTGACATTTTCTCTTCAGCCCGAGGAGGAGGACAATGAGGAGATCCAGACAGCGTTCCTTGGCTGGCTGCACACTCAGAGTCACGAACCTTTAGCCTGTCTGACTGCTCGGTCTGGCACCATCCGCCTACATGGAACTGACGGTGATTCATTTGTACTCCTCTTTTACAAGTTATTGTACAAATCCACCGATGGCACTATGATAACAATTACTAATTTACTGAATACCAAAGAGGCTAAAAATCACACAATGCACACATTAAAATTTACATTCAGCTGCAATAAAACATCACTGTTCTCCCATCTCTTTTTCTTATTAATAGCAAAGTTAGAGTTTGCTTTAACTGTTCTGAAACCGGAACCAGAGAGTGACCCTTCAGACCAGCTGTTTTCACTATCACCCGCTGTTATCCAGAAAGAAAACATACAGGTACAAGTATGCATGTCATGTAAATTGACCATTAAAGGTGGAGTCTGTGATTCTAATACAATAATACACTTCTTGTCGAATTCGGTGAATATATCCTCATGGACTGCTGGCTATCTGTTCTGTGTGTGCGCTGAAAAAATAATCTGGTGTTAATACACAGCCCTGGCTCTGTAAATTTGAAACAAACAGCCCACTAGGGCTGAACCGAATGCAGTTTTTTTTTTTACATTCAAAGCTTCTATTGAGGTTTTCAAATGAAACCTAGAATGTCCATTAGTCGCAAGCTTTCCTTTGTGTGTGTGTGTATGTGGACTGGAGGGCTTGGAGCGGGTCTGCAACAGCTATGGGCCACAGAGGGGTGCCGGTGCAGCTACTCCAGTGATGCGGAAGGAGTGCATGCTGCGGGATTTCCTTCCGGTGAAGCGAGTGCTTTGCAGGATCTGGAAATCCCACGTTCAGAGAGCTGGTAATTCCAGTCTTCAGTGTGGCAGCAGAATGGCCATAAGAAGTTGTCTGTCTGAGGCAAAGACTGGGGGGAAAAAAAAAATTCACCTGCTTTGTGTCTGTTGGCATGAAAAGAGGCTGCATGGTCAGCGTCATGTCTCTGTTCATCTTTTCACTCCATGCCCTCATAAATGCTTAATCTATAAGCTTGTTCTGTAGCCTATATTAATCATTAAAAACACAAATACAAGCACAGCAGGCGTCGTCGCGTGTGCCGCTGTTTCAGTCCTCAGTCCAAATCTCAAAATGTATGGAAAAAAGAGAGCCTAGGTGTAGGCTAATCATTTCCAAAATTCACAACATGTTTTTTATCTAATGAAATATTGTGCTTCAATCCATATTGTTTTGGCGTCTACCCTTTCAAAAACAACATTTTCACTGCGGTCAAAAACGGTTTGCTCTCCCACTTGCTGCCGCACACACACAAAGGAGAGCTCGCACCTAACGGATATTCAAGGCTTCATTCTAAAACCTCAATAGAAGCTTTGAATATAAATAAATAATATTTGGTTCAACCCTAGTGGCTCGGTCTGAGCCATTTTGTTTGTTTCCCATGTACAGAGCCAGGGCTGTGTATGAACACCGGAATTTTTTTTCAGCGCACAGACAGAACGGACAAAAAGTGTACTGGATTAGAATCACAGACCTCATCTTTAATACTTTATAAAACAGATTGCTGCATGCAGTTTTTCTGTGCATAATTTCATGCAGGTGATTGATAAAGCAGAATATCTTAAAGCCTCTGTGATGCTGCCATGGTTTCAAAAAGCTCACACTACGTGTCGCCTACAGGTAGACAGAGAGCCAGTGACATTACCAGCTGTGAAATCTATTGCTGAAACGCCCAACCCAGAGCTTCCCTCCCTCAGTAGTCTTGGGTAAGCGTGTGCTGCAGCTATTTGTGAGCCTGTGTGTGTGGTTTAAACAACAGCATTCATTTCTCTCTACATCTCTCACTCCTTTTCCCAGTGGGATCGATGAGCTTAGTAGGACTGGATCTGACTTCATCTCCCACAGCCTTCTGGGTAGTCCCCTCTCAAGAGAGCTTGGTACCACTGGAAGGGGACTCCAAGGAGGAGCTCTACTCATCACTGGTGCTAAGGTATCTCTTTACATAACCATTATAATAATACTGCTTACAGCACAGATATTTATACACTTATTTCACACAGTAAATTAAAATGTCTTCAATGATTTTGAAGAACTCATGTAGAGTGCTGGTTTTGTCAGACAGCGAAGTAACATTTTTGTCCTTAAAGGAACAGTGTGTAACATTTAGGGGGATCTATTGGCAGAAATGTAATATAATATTAATAAGTTCTTTAGTGTATAACCACCTGAAAATAAGAATCGTTGTGTTTTCGTTACCTTAGAATGAGCCGTTTATATCTACATAGGGAGCGGATCCTCTTTGCGGAGCCGGCCGGCCGCCATGTTTCTACAGTAGCCCAGAACAGACAAACCACTGTGTTAACTTTTCCTGCTTGGGCCGGAGTCGATAACGTTACTCGCTCCGGAGTTAACCCCCGTCACTCCACTCAGCCGACCTGGAAACAAGACACGGGAAACCACTGTTGGTCTTGAGGAGTTGCAGCATTTATTTCTGCACAAACTGCAACTTCCACTGAACATTCACTTGATATTCTCAGAGCTAAACTAACTCTGGTTTCTGCTCCACTGCACACATTCGCCGCTGCTCTCTGTCTCTTGCTCCACCATCACCACTTCCCACGTACACACACGCACTCTACACACTGATTCTACTGTTCTCCAAATGACCTACTCTACTCTTACAACACCTCTAGAGAGGGCCATTCGCGTTTCCACGTCGCCATCATAGTTCTCCTACACGCTAGGCACACAGCGTACAGGTTGCAATCTGCAACCTCACCGCTAGATGTTGCCAGATCTTACACACTGGACCTTTTAACAGTATTGTTTTGTATACTTTTGTATATCATGTAACATGTTCTTTATTGTTATGTATCCTCACAGGGAAGTGGAAAGAGTTCTCTATCCCGAGCCCTCTGTAGAAAAGCTAGAGAAGATCTGGATGCACATGTGGAGCTGGTGGACTGCAAAAAACTACAAGGTTAACAGAAACTCCATGTTGATACTGTGTATTAGAGAAATCTAGTTGAATGTATTTACAATAGAAATTGTTTTTTCTTTTTCAGGCAAAAGGGCAGAAACGGTGAGACAGATGCTGCATGATATTTTTGAACAGGCGGAGTGGAGGCAGCCTTCAGTTGTTCTACTTGATGACCTGGACCATATGACTGGGGCGCCAACCTCACCAGAGCACGAGCATGGTGCTGAGGCGCTGCTGCAACAGCACATTGCACAGAGTAAATCATGAGTTCTTTATTTTGTTTGTGTTTGTGTGTGTGTGTGTGGGGGAAATATCTGTGGTCATGTATGTTCTCAGGCAGGACAGATGATCGTCAGAGGCCTTGATGCTGCATCCTCTTGTCTGTTTGTGGCTGCAGGTCTGAAGGACGTGGTGGATGAGGTGCTGGTTCACTCCAGCCTGGTGTGTCTGATCATCACCAGCCACAGTGAGCATTCCCTCCACCCCTCCCTGACCGAGGTGCTGGGGTCCCACTTCATCCAGGGCTTTGCACACATCCAGCCACCAGACCAGGTCAACACACAAATACTCTCACACACACAGAGATAAGCACACACTGGTAAAAATATAAAGTAAAAACCAACAGCTATCTTGTTTGCTATTGTTTGTAGGCTCAAAGAGCAGAAATCCTGGGCCGTCTGATACTCAGAAAAACCAGCCTATCTGAGGAGACCTTACAGACTCTAGACCTGGCAGCTGTTGCCAAGGAGACGGAGGGATACACGCCCCAAGACCTTGTACTACTGCTGGAGCGGGCTGTGCATGCCAACACTGTACAAAAAGGACACAGTGACCAGGGTAACAAAGATTTTGATTACACAAAGATGATAGAATTCATAAATCATGCCATGTTGTTTATTTAAAGTTGATTTCCAGGTGCTCTTTAAGTACTTCATGTCTCTAATCAAGCTAATGCTTGTCAATTACGCTCGTCTATTCACACATTATTTGTTTGTGCTCCATCTCTCAGGTGTGTGTCTGTCGTGGAAGGACTTTGTGCAGGCTCTCAAAGGATTCACGCCTCCCTCGCTGTGGGGTGTAGACCTCCACACCCCAAGTGGAGTTGGGCTGGAGAGGGTGGGGGGGCTGAGGGAGGTGCGACAGCAGCTGATGGACACCATACTGCTCCCCGCTAAGGTCAGTGTCAGTGTGAATAATCACAAGACAGCCAG
This sequence comes from Sebastolobus alascanus, assembly GCA_916701645.2. NCBI lineage: Eukaryota > Metazoa > Chordata > Actinopteri > Perciformes > Sebastidae > Sebastolobus > Sebastolobus alascanus. Next base: position 36,253 of record CAKAOJ020000025.1, on the reverse strand, counting down.
ATATTTTTTTCAGTCAGATGGAAGCACTACTATGCCATACAGGAGGAACAGAAGTGATAAAGTTAAATATTAAAAGTGAATGTGATGACAATGCATGTATCATTTATTACAAATTATCATTTCAACACCAAAATTGCTACTGATTGTTGTAAAAACAAGCAATTAAAAGGAGTAATATTTAAGTAATCAATGCAGACTAATTGATTTTATTCAAACAGAAACTAATTTATTTGATTAAAGTCAAAGCCTCTGAATTTATCTCCACCGCTCTGCTGTGTAAACCATTTCCTTTTTTATAAGATGTATGATAGAAAGAGGTGATAAATGATGAAAGTTTTCGAGTTTCAACACAATTTCCTAGTTATTTTTATGATCCAATTTTTGTTATTTCCACTGCTTGTATAACCCACAATAGTACAGTTATTAGAAAACACACAATGCCGTCTGATGATTGGATGGTTTGATTCGATCAGCCCTCATACTCTTCAATCTCTCTGCTGCTATTTTTTGCTCCAAACCCGACCCAGGAGCAGTGTCCTGGAAATTTAGGCCTTCAGGCCAGAAACACTATTATGTACAAGTCTTATGATACTTAAAACTGTCTTTTTAAGAAGAAAGTGCACTTTGTACAGTAGATACCTCAATGTTAGTGATGAAAACTTTGCGTATCCTCTGTTTAGTGTTCTTCACAGCACCATATTGGACAAATTAAGTTCACCTTTGATTAAAATTATATTGGCTTAATAATATGATAATGATATAACTTTAAGGAAAAATAGCCACCATACAGTGTCTGACTTTTCTATATTGTTATTTTAAATTAAAACATGGTGGATGTAAGGAGCTTTTTTTATAATAAAATACACAAAATGTAAATTCTTGATAACTGATTGTGGGTCTTTGGTGTGTTGCAGTATCCCGTCCTGTTCTCCAATCTTCCTATCCGCCATCGCTCAGGAATATTGCTGTATGGAGCTCCTGGTACAGGGAAGACCCTGCTGGCCAGGGCTATTGCCAAAGACAGTGGTATGAACTTCATCAGCATCAAGGTAAGCTGGGCTTTGGCGCTGACAGTCTTTCTTAATCAGGACAAACCTGTATCTTCAGTGACGCAGGATATTTACCTCTCTAGGGACCTGAACTTCTGAGTAAGTACATTGGAGCTAGTGAGCAGGGAGTTCGTGATGTCTTTCAGAGGTTAGTCAACATTTACACTCAGTCACTTTCTTACAGGCGCTTTTACAAGCCAACATTTAGTCTGTTTTAATCAAACTCTGGTGCAGTTCAACCCCTGGTACGGCACTTGTGAATGCAGTAATCGTACTCCGGTGTAGACTAAAACAGCCAGTCAGAGTCCACTGGCGAGAGGAGGTTTTGGACTGTTTACAAGCGAACCAAAACGCAGGCTGCCTGTGCGGGCATTTGTTTAGATGTACACAGGTAAACGACAGGTTAACATGAGTGGGAGAGGACGGACCTGGACTTATGCAGAAGTCAGATGTTTGCTTGACATCTGGGCCGTAGAGAACATACAGAATATTCTAAATAAAGTCCACAAAAGTAAGGACGTTTATAAAGTCATAAACTGGAGGAGAAGGGATTCATTCAGCTAATTATTGTTTTTATTTGGTCTGCTTTAATTTGTGCGCTGTGAAACCGAACCAGACTAAATAGAAAACTAACCAAAAGTAGATTCGGACTAGCCAAACGGACTATGGCTTGTGAAAGCACCATATGACTCCAGTAGACCTTTTATAGTTGCTATTAGTTATGATGAGTAACACCAAATATTTATAATATTATATTTATAATTGTACGCTCCACTAACAAATATTCATGGAGATTCCTCTGTTCTGCTCCAGGGCGCAAGCTGCCAAGCCATGCATTCTGTTCTTCGATGAGTTTGACTCTCTGGCTCCCAGGAGGGGCCATGACAGCACAGGTGTAACCGACCGTGTGGTCAACCAGCTCCTCACCCAGCTGGATGGGGTGGAGGGACTGCAGGGTAGGTCATACGGCAGTATACTACATATTATGAGTTCTGTATAATAACAATCCACTTTGAAGAGCTAAGGGCACAGATTCTATTGGCATATTTTACTAATCAGTGCTGCAGTCATGACATTTTGGGAAATGCGCTTATTCTTTCTTATCGAGAGTTGGACGAGAAGATCAATACCACTCATCTCTGTCCACAGGTAATTAGTGGCAGGCAGATTTAGTTGCCTTTGGACAGAGCCAGGCTAACTGTTTTCCCCTGTTTCCAGTCTTTGTGCTAAGCTAAGCATCTCCTGGCTCCAGCTTCATATTTATCGAACAGACATGAGAGCGGTATCCGTCCTCTCATCCAACTCTCGGCAAGAAAATTAATGTCTACAGGTATTTCCTGTAATGACAAACTATTCATTTCAATTTAAGTAAATAAGAATCCTTCATGTTTGCATTTTGTAGGTGTATATATGCTTGCAGCCACCAGCCGCCCAGATCTGATTGACCCGGCCCTGCTGAGACCTGGACGACTGGACAAGTCCCTCTACTGCCCCCCTCCTGACCTGGTCTGTTGCATTAAGATCAACCACTTCTAATTGGAATTTTTAGGTCTGTCAATCGATTGAAATATTAAATCGCGATTTATCACGATTTTTCATAGTTAATTGCACATTTTTTACCTCTCCAAATTTACCTTAAAGCGAGATTTAATAAAGTATTTAATACTCTTATCAACATGGGAGTGGGCAAATATGCTTGCTCTATGCAAATGCATGTATATATTTATTATTGGAAATCAATTAACAACACAAAACAATGACAAATATTGTCCAGAAACCCTCACAGGTACTGCATTTAGTAAAAATAATGCTCAAATCATAACATGGCAAACTGCAGCCCAACAGGCAACAACAGCTGTCAGTGTGTCAGTGTGTCAGTGTGCTGACTTGACTATGACTTGCCCCAAACTGCATGTGATTATCATAAAGTGGGCATGTATGTAAAGGGGAGACTCGTGGGTACCCATAAAACCCATTTTCATTCACATATCCTGAGGTCAGAGGTCAAAGGACCCCTTTGAAAATGGCCATGCCAGTTTTTCCTCGCCAAACTTTAGCATACGTTGTGGAGAGTTATTTAACCTCCTTCGCGTCATGCTAGTATGACATGGTTGGTTCCTGGATTCCTTATGTTTTCTAGTTTCATATTCATATATATAACATGTTATAATCACATTAACTTTGACAGCGTTGGAATTTTATGTAATTTTGTAACACTTTTAATGTGCAGAAATCTTCAAAAGAAACAAAATTAATGTTCAGTGAAGACATGTCCTTTCTAGTAAATCCAACTGTTACATTTCCAGGAGGCTCGTGTGGAGATCCTGAAGGCTCTGAGCGCCGGAGTCGCCCTGACCGCTGACGTGGACCTGGAGCAGCTGGCAGCAGCAACGGAGCAGTTCACCGGGGCAGACCTGAAGGCCCTGCTCTACAACGCCCAGCTGGAGGCCGTCCACAACAGCATGGGCTCCAGCACACCGCATGTAAGTCTATTGTACTTAAGAGATGAGTCACTGAAGAGCTCATTTTGTTGAGATGGGGTTGCCTCGGGCTAATAGAGCAGGAAGGAAGGGAACTGTTGGCCAGTCCATTTTCAAATTATTTATAGTTTCATGTTGAAGCAGCCAATCTCAGTTTTTTTGCCCCTCAAGGCTAATTAAATGATGAGTTTTGTATGCATCCCAGCATGTGTGAGTTGCTCTACTTGTTATTTCATTATCAGTTTACAACATAATTGAAATGATCCCCAACCATGTTGACAAGGATATGATTGAGTAAGTTAATCAGCAGCTACCAGAGGCAGAATGAGCTTAAACTGCAATAACACAGAGAAGCCGCTTTGCTTGTCCATGTTTTTTTAAGCACTACAAAGCCTCGTGTACTTTTGTATCTAAACTTTGGTCCTCTGTTTCTGGGTTATAATCAGGAGCTGACCTGTGGCTCAGACAGCGACATGAGCCTGTCCTCCATGATCTTCCCGAACAACAGCAGTGGCTCAGACGACTCGGTGGGCGAGGGGGACCCAGGCGCGGTTCTGGACCAGTCCATGGTTCTCCTGGAGCCCAGTGAGCTTCAAGGAGAAGACGAACAACATCGCGGCAATGTTTGGAGACTCTACTTTGGAAGCTCCTACGAGTCAGAGTCGGGGAATTCACCGATTTCAGGACTGGTGAGTAGTGCTGGCAATAAGTCTTTTCTATTCTATTTCTATTTAAGTATAATCGTAGTTAACCAACACATTAGTCAACAACAATCTAAACACACACATACTATTTAATTGCACAGTACATAAATTGCAAATCATGCATTTATGGCACTGCAGGTCAATAATAAGATGACAGATTTCATAGTGGAATACATTTTTCAAGCTTAGATGCCATGTCCTTTGGCAACTTACTGTATGTAAAGGAATAGTTCAACATTTTTGGGAAATACGCTTAATTGCTTTCCATCCAAGAGTGAGATATTGGTATAATGCATTAACTATGGGGCTGCAATCAGGACGTGGTTAGCCTAGCATAGCATAAAGAGTGGAGGCAGGGGGGGAAACAGCCGACCTGGCTCTGTCCAAAGTGAAAGAAACGCCATCCAACACCCATGAAACTCACTGATTAACATGCTTTATTTGGTTTGTTTACTCCATACAAGAAATGGTTACAGCACACACCTCCCTCTAAAACCACAATGTGTTGTTTTTACATTTCTGTTTTTGTTCAAATTAAACAAACAAGATATAACATTTCAGCTTTAGTCAGTTTTAGGTGTCACTACTGTAGGTGTATTTTTGAACTTTGGACAGAGCCAGGCTTGCTGTCTTTATGTAAAGCTAGGCTAACAACGCCTTGACTCCAACTCGGTACTTAGACATGACATTGATGTTGATCTTCTCATATCACTCTTGGAAAGAAAGCTAATGTGTTGAACTATCCCTTTAAAGGATAACTTTAACAGTATTTTTCAACCTGGACCCTATTTTCCCATGTTTTTGTGAGTAAGTGGCTAATAGGGACAACACTTTTTGAAATTGGTCCAGTATTGAGGAAGAACGCTGCAGCCGCCAGCTGCTAAACAAGCTATCATGTAATCATTTGGGGCAACCTGGTACCATCAGTTTAGGTCCACCAAAAGTGCTTGTTTTTGCCACTGACAGGCTCAGATTGTTATTATAAGTGTCTGACAACATTATGGAGAGGACCCTACAGAAAATTGAAATGTTTTTCTAACCTTTCGCTTTCCGTTTGTCATTGTGTCATGTGACTTGTTGCCGGAAGAGACAACATTGGAAATGTGAGTGAAGTGCTATGGGACACCGGTGTTGTCAGAGTTTGTTGTGTTGGACTACGGAAAGTGTAGCTTAGTGTTATCTAAAAGATTTTCGATGTCATGGCTGAATATTTAGCTGATTTCAACAATGTGGATGCAATGCGAGATTTCAGAACGAGACTTCTCAGAGCGAGACACAAAATAACAAACAAAATGTTTTTCTTTACCTTTCGCTTATTTCTCTGTAGGGTCCTTACCATAATGTTGTCAGACAATAACAATCGGAGCCTGTCAGTGGAAAAAACAAGCCCTTTTAGTGGCCGTAAACAGACGATACCAGGTTGCCTCAAATGATTACATTACAGTCGTTTAGCGGCTGGCGGCTGCAGTATACTCCCTCAATACTGGACCAGTTTCAAAAAGTGTTGTCCCCATTTGTCACTTAGTCACAAAAACATGGGAAAATAGGGTCCAGGTTGAAAATACCGAAGTTACCCTTTAAGAGGCTTTACAGCTCTCCAAGCAGGCACAATTTATCTGGTAGACCTGCTACAGACTGAAGCTCATAAGTAATTTCTGATTCAATTTGCAGAAAATTCAAGAGGGCAAATCTTGAGTTAACTAAGCATGGTTAGGAACAAACTCTCTGAATTGATTCACTTCTAAATATAGTATTTAAAATATTACAAAACTAACTTTTCAATCTAAACTATTGAACACATCTAGTCAAAATAGTGAACATTTACAAAACTCATTCCTGACTGAATGCATACACAAACACTGGCCTTTGAAATTACGTTGTGCGAAATGCAGAGGTGCTTTTCAGTGGCTTCTCTTATGACTTTTGTGTCTGTCCGTTTTCTCTCTTCTGCCTCCCTTGACAGAACTCCCAGTGCGTCTCTGGACCAAACTCCATGACCCATGACTTCACAAGGGCATCAGGTCGGGAACCTGGCGGCTCGCTCCCCCCTGCCTACATGTCCTCTCTCCAGAGCGGGTACGACGAGCTCAGCCCGGAGCAGCTGGAGCGCCTACAACAAGACATTAACAACATCAAGAAAAACTACAAGAGAGCCAATGTAAGTGACAACAGTGGACAAGAAAATACCTGAATGTTGTTGTATTCTGATTTTGTTTCTATTCCTTTCTATATAGCTTTGTTCAATACTGCTAAGTTACATTCTATGTTAATTTTCTATTGATTTAAAACTAGATTATTCTATACTACTCTACTCATAGCTATTGTATGAACCAGCGTTAGATTGCTAATGTAAGCTACTGTGTGCATTATTACTCTTTTCTTTGTGTGTAGGAGGACTGCGTCCGGGTGCATTCAGCCTCCAGTCAGCCGGGCCTGCTGCTTTGTCGGGCTCATGTGAACTCCGCCTTGGCTGTGACCAGACCGTCTCTCACCAAAGCCGACTGGAACAGATACACAAAACTGTGAGTAAGAGGACACCAGATTGGACTGTACTGCAACAGTCACAGCAAAATACTACTTACGGTAATATTGATATATGAAACCACTGTAACAAAAACTGTTTGCTCTACAGGAGGTAAAGAAATCTTTTCACAGCTGTCCATTTATTTTGGAAAAAAGTGAGCTTTTAATGATTGAGTTGGCTATGAAATTTATCAAGCACATAATGAGCCATTTAGAGTCTCACCTACAGGAGGAAATGAAAAACATTTTAAAAATTGGTGTTTCAAAGCTGTTGCCAAGTAGCAGCAATAGAGGAATATGAATCATTATAATCCCTCTCATGTGATAAAATTCAGCATTTTTATCACGTCGAATTACTTTGTGTATTTTGTGAATTCACTGGAATTATAGCTGAGCTAAAGCAGAGAAATTGCACGGTCAACTATATATAGCTGCTGACTCATCTCTCGTGTGAAGGAATAAACAGCTTATTAAAGTTGAGAAAAAAAGACAAATATTGTAGATCCTTCCTAGTGTTAGATTAATCTATGAAAACTGGTCTTTGGTATTTTATGGTATATGGCTACGGTATTTTATATTATGCATATCATGAATCAACTGTTTTAATTCATCTTTTTTATTTCTTTTTTTTTAGGTATGAAGCCTTTGGCGGTGCAGGAAATGGAAAATCTCTTCACTCAGTTACATTTAAACCTGGACAACGTGTGACTTTGGCTTGATCAGATATAGTTTGACAATTCATAAAAGCTGCGATTCATTAATAAAATTTAACAATCAGTGGAGCTTTAAAGACCATGTAAATTAATGTTTCCTACTGACTTGATTCTGAGTGAGACATTTATCTAATTAAAATGTAATTACTGTATATATGTATAATGCCAGAGGATAAATTATGTAATAGTTACAAATAAAGATAAAATCTTTGTACAGAGCTTGCCTGCAATACTTGATTAGACACTGATTGTGAATTGTTTTCAGAATATAGGCTAGTATGCCACAAAAAAATATCATAAAAATTCATAGTATATTATGTCATAAAAGACATGAAAATAGTAATAGTAGCTCGTCATAAAATGTTATGAAAAGTCATAGTAAGGTATGTTAAAAAAAAAGTCGAAAAAAGTTTTTAGAAAGTCATAGTATAGTATGTCGAAAAACTTGATAAGTCCTGGCATAACATGTCAAAGTCATAAAAAAGGCACAGCATAATATTTCGAAAAAATAAAAAGTCATATTATAATGTCGAAAAAATAAAGTCATACTATAATGTCGAAAATATAAAAAAAGTCATAGTATAGTATGTCGAAATTTTTTTACAAGTCATACTATACTATAGTATGACTTTTTTTCGACATATTATAATATGACTTTTAAATTTGTTTCTATATACTATACTATCTTTTTTTCGACATACTATACTATAACTTTTAAAAACAAATTTCGACATACTACACTGATTTTTTTATTTTTTCGACGTACTATACTATGACTTGTTTTTCGACACACTATACTATGACTTTTTTTAAAATTGTCTCGACATAATATACTACTACTTTTTTTAAACTTTTTGATATACTATACTAGGACTTTTTTTCGACATACTATACTAGGACTTTTCAAAAAATCTTCGACATATGCTATGAGTTTTTTTAATTTTTTGACATACTATACTATGCCATTTTTTTTGGACATACTCTACTGTGATTTTTTTTGGACATACTATACTATGCCTTTTTTCGATATACTATATTATGCCTTTTTTTATACATAGTATACTGTGACTTTTTTTTATTTTTTAGACACATTATACTATGACTTTTTTTTGTAACTTTTCGATATACTATACTATGACTTTTAAAAAAAATTTCGACATCCTATACTATGACTTTTTTTTTAGATACTTTACAATGATTTTTTTTATTATTTTGACATACTATACTATGACTTTTTTTCGACATACTATGCCTTTTTGTCAACATACTACACTATGAATTTTTTTGACATACTATATTATGACTTTTTTTTCCCGACACATTATACTATGACTTTTTTTTCAACATACTATACTACGACTTTTTTATATTTCTTCGACACTATACTATGACTTTTTTTTAATTTTTCGATATACTATACTATAACTTTTTTTAGACACTATACTATGAATTTTTTAAAAAATGTCGACATACTATGCTATGACTTTTACGACATACTTTACAATGATTTTTTTATTCTTTCGACATACTATACTGTGATTTTTTTTCGACATACTGTGACTTTATCTATTTCTCTTACATACTACACGATGATTTTTTTTAATCTTTTCGATATACTATGCCTTTTTTTCGACACACTATACCATGACGTTTTTTTGACACACTATACTGTGACTTTTTTTTTATTTTTTCGACAAACTATACCATGATTTTTTTTTTCGACAAACTATACTATGACTTTTTTATTGTTTTGACATACCATACTATGACTTTTTCGACATACTACACTGTGATTTTTAAATTATTTTCGACATACTGTGACTTTTTTTTTATTTCTCCGACATACTATAATATGATTTTTTTTTATCTTTTCGATATATTATACTATGACTTTTTTTTTACATACTTTGCTATGACTTTTTTTCAACATACTGTGACTTTTTTTTATTTCTTTGACATACAATACTATGATTTTTTTGATTATGAATATTTTCAATATACTATACTATGCTTTTTTTCTACATACTATACTATGATTTTTGTTATTTTTTCGATATATTATACTATGCCTTTTTTTTTCACATACTTTGCGATGACTTTTTCGACATACTATACTGTGACAATTTTTATTTTTTCTACACATTATACTATGACTTTTTTCGACATACTATAATATGACTTTTTAAAAAAAAAAATTCGAAAAACTATAAAATGACTTTTTTTTTACACTGACTTTTTTTCGACACACTATACTTGGACTTTTTTCGACCTACTATACTATGACTTTTTTTTAATCTTTTCAATATACTATACTGTGACTTTTTTTCGACATAATATAGTATCACTTTATTTTTTCGACATGATATATTATGACTTTTTCTTTTTTTTACATACTATACTATAAATTCTTTTTATTTTTTCGACATACTATGCTATGACTTTAAATTTTTTCAAAATACTACACTATGACTATTTTTCGACATACTATGCTATGACTGTTTTAATTTTTGCGACATATTATACTATGACTTTGACTATAAAAATTTTGTGAAAAAATAGTCATAGTATAGTATGTCGAAAACTTTATGCAAAAAAAAGTCATAGTGTAGTATGTCGAAGAATTTTGTAAAGAAAAGTCATAGTATAGTATGTCAAAAAAAATGTAAAAAAAAGTCTTGTATAGTATATTGAAAAAAATTCATGGTATAGTATGTCGAAAAGTTTTGTAAAGAAAAGTCATAGTATAGTATGTCGAAAAAAGTCATACTATGGTATGTCAAAACATTTTGTAAAAAAAAGTCATAGTATAGTATTTCGCAAATTTTATGAAAAAAAGTCAAAGTATTGTATGTCGAAAATTTTATGAAAAAAAAGTCATAGTATAGTATTTCAAATTTTATGAAAAGAAAGTCATAGTATAGTATGTCGAAAAATGTTGTAAAAAAAAGTAATAGTATATTACGTCGAAAAAAAGTCATAGTATAGTATTTCGATTGATTTTGTAAAAAGAAAGTCAACGTATAGTTTGTCGAAAAAAAGTCATAGTATAGTATGTTGAAAGATTTTGTGAAAAATAGTCATAGTATAGTATGTCGAAGAAAAGTCAGAGTATATTACGTCGAAAAAGTCATAGTATAGTATGTCGAAAGATTTTGTGAAAAAACGTCATATAGTATGTCGAAGAAAAGTCATAGTATATTACGTCGAAAAAAAGTCATAGTATAGTATGTCGAAAGATTTTGTGAAAAAAGTCATAGTATAGTATTTCGACAAATTTCATAAAAAAAAGTCACAGTATAGTATGTCGAAAATTTTATGAAAAAAAAGTCATAGTATATTATGTCAAAAATGTTATGAAAAAAGAGTCAAAGTATAGTATGTCAAATTTTGTGAAAAAAAAGTTATACTATAGTATGTCGAAGATTTTAAGGAAAAAAAAGTCATACTATAGTTTGTCGAAAATTTTATGAAAAAAGTCATAGTATAGTATGTCAAAACATTTTATGAAAAAAAAGTCATAGTATAGTATGTCGAAAATTTTATGAAAAAAAGTCATAGTATAGTATGTCAAAAAAATGTAGGAAAAAAAGTCATACTATAGTATGTCGAAAATTTTATGAAAAAAAAGTCATACTATAGTATATCAAATTTCATGAAAAAAGAGTCAAAGTATAGTATGTCGAAAATTTTGTGAAAAAAAAGTTATACTATAGTATGTTGAAGATTTTAAGGAAAAAAAAGTCATACTATGGTATGTCGAAAATTTTATGAAAGAAAAGTCATACTATAGTATTTCGAAAATGTTATGAAAAAATAGTCGTAGTAAAGTATGTCGAAGAAAAGTCAGAGTATATTACGTCGAAAAAGTCATAGTATAGTATGTCGAAAATTTTATGAAAAAAGTCATAGGATAGTATGTCAAAACATTTCATGAAAAAAATTCATAGTATATTACGTCGAAAAAAAGTCATAGTATAGTATTTCGATTGATTTTGTAGAAAAAAAAGTCATAGTATAGTATGTCGAAAAAGTTTGTGAAAAAAATTCATAGTATAGTATGTCAAAGTTTTGTAAAGAAAAGTCATAGTATATTACGTCGAAAAAAAGTCATAGTATAGTATGTCGAAAGATTTTGTGAAAAATAGTCATAGTATAGTATGTCGAAGAAAAGTCAGAGTATATTACGTCGAAAAAGTCATAGTATAGTATGTCGAAAGATTTTGTGAAAAAACGTCATATAGTATGTCGAAGAAAAGTCATAGTATATTACTTCGAAAAAAAGTCATAGTATAGTATGTCGAAAGATTTTATGAAAAAAGGTCATAGTATAGTATGTCGAAAATTTTATGAAAAAAAGTCATAGTATAGTATGTTAAACATTTTATGTAAAAAAAAGTCATACTATAGTATGTCGAAATTTTATGAAAAAAAAGTCATAGAATAGTATGTCAAATTTTATAAAAAAAAAAGTCATGGTATAGTATGTCGAAAAATGTTATGAAAAAAAGTCATAGTATAGTATGTTAAACATTTTATGTAAAAAAAGTCATACTATAGTATGTTGAAAAATTTTATGAAAAAAGTCATATTATAGTATGTGGAAAATTTTATGAAAAAAAGTCTTGGTATGTCGAAAATTTTATGAAGAAAAAGTTATAGTATAGTATGTTGAAAATGTTATGAAAAAAAAGTCATAGTATAGTATGTGAAAAATTTTATGAAAAAAAAGTCATACTATAGTATGTCGAAATTTTTATGAAAAAAGGTCATACTATAGTATGTTAAAAATTTTATGTAAAAAAAGACATACTATAGTATGTCAAAATTTTATGAAAAAAAAGTAATAGTATAGTATGTCGAAAATTTGATGAAAAAAAAGTCATACTATAGTATGTCGAAAATTTCATGAAAAAAAAATCATAGTATAGTATGTCGAAAATTTTATGAAAAAAAAGTCATACTATAATATGTCGAACATTTTATGAAAAAAAGTCATAGTATAGTATGTCGAAAATTTTATGAAAAAAAGTCATAGTATAGTACGTCGAATATTTTATGAAAAAAAAGTCACAGTATAGTATGTCAAATTTTATGAAAAAAAAGTCATAGTATAGTATGTCGAATATTTTATGAAGAAAAAGTCATAGTATAGTATGTCGAATATTTTATGAAAAAAAAGTCACAGTATAGTATGTCGAAAATTTTATGGAAAAAAAGTCATAGTATAGTATGTCGAAATTTTTATGAAAAAAGGTAGTATAGTATGTTAAAAATTTTATGTAAAAAAAGTCATACTATAGTATGTCGAAATTTTATGAAAAAAAAGTCATAGTATAGTATGTCGAAAATTTTATGAAAAAAAGTCATACTATAGTATGTGGAAAATTTCATGAAAAAAAAGTCATAGTATAGTATGTCGAAAATTTTATGAAAAAAAAGTCATACTATAGTATGTCGAAAATTTTATGAAAAAAAGTCATACTATAGAATGTCGAAATTTTAATGAAAAAAGGTCAAAGTATAGTATGTTAAAAATTTTATGTAAAAAAAGTCATACTATAGTATTTCGAAAATTTCATGAAAAAAAAGTCATAGTATAGTATGTCGAAAATTTTATGAAAAAAAGCCATAGTATAGTATGTCGAAAATTTTATGAAAAAAAAGTCATAGTATAGTATGTCGAAAATGTTATGAAAAAAAAATCATAGAATAGTATGTCGAAAATTTTATGTAAAAAAAGTCATAGTATAGTATGTCGAAAATTTCTATGAAAAAAAGTCATAGTATAGTATGTCGAATATTTTATGAAAAAAAAGTCATACTATAGTATGTCGAAAATTTCATGAAAAAAAAATCATAGTATAGTATGTCGAAAATTTTATGAAAAAAAAGTCATACTATAATATGTCGAACATTTTATGAAAAAAAGTCATAGTATAGTATGTCGAAAATTTTATGAAAAAAAGTCATAGTATAGTACGTCGAATATTTTATGAAAAAAAAGTCACAGTATAGTATGTCAAATTTTATGAAAAAAAAGTCATAGTATAGTATGTCGAATATTTTATGAAGAAAAAGTCATAGTATAGTATGTCGAATATTTTATGAAAAAAAAGTCACAGTATAGTATGTCGAAAATTTTATGGAAAAAAAGTCATAGTATAGTATGTCGAAATTTTTATGAAAAAAGGTAGTATAGTATGTTAAAAATTTTATGTAAAAAAAGTCATACTATAGTATGTGGAAAATTTCATGAAAAAAAAGTCATAGTAAAGTATGTCGAAAATTTTATGAAAAAAAGTCATACTATAGAATGTCGAAATTTTAATGAAAAAAGGTCAAAGTATAGTATGTTAAAAATTTTATGTAAAAAAAGTCATAGTATAGTATATTGAAAATTTCTATGAAAAAAAGTCATAGTATAGTATGTCGAAAATTTTATGAAAAAAAGTCATAGTATAGTATGTCGAAAATTTTATGAAAAAAAAGTCATAGTATAGTATGTCGAAAATGTTATGAAAAAAAAATCATAGTATAGTATTTCGAAAATTTTATGTAAAAAAAGTCATAGTATAGTATGTCGAAAATTTCTATGAAAAAAAGTCATAGTATAGTATGTCGAATATTTTATGAAAAAAAAGTCATACTATAGTATGTCGAAAATTGTATGAAAAAAAAGTCATAGTATAGTATGTCAAATTTTATGAAAAAAAAGTCATAGTATAGTATGTCGAAAATTTTATGAAAAAAAGTCATACTATACTATGTCGAAATTTTAATAAAAAAAAGTCATACTATAGTATGTCGAAATTTTAATGAAAAAAGGTCATAGAATAGTATGTTAAAAATTTTATGTAGAAAAAGTCATACTATAGTATGTCGAAAATTTTATGAAAAAAAGTCATACTATAGTATGTCGAAATTTTAATGAAAAAAGGTCATAGAATAGTATGTCGAATATTTTATGTAAAAAAAGTCATAGTATAGTATGTCGAAAATTTCTATGAAAAAAAGTCATAGTATAGTATGTCGAATATTTTATGAAAAAAAAGTCATAGTATAGTATGTCGAAAATTTTATGAAAAAAAAGTCATAGTATAGTATGTGGAAAATTTTATGAAAATGTCATAGTATAGTATGTAGAAATTTTTATGAAAAAAGGTCATAGTATAGTAGGTTAAAAATGTTATGTAAAAGAAGACAGACTATAGTATGTCGAAATTTTATGAAAAAAAAGTCATATTATAGTATGTCGAAAATTTGATGAAAAAAAAGTCATACTATAGTATGTCGAAAATTTCATGAAAAAAAATCATAGTATAGTATGTCGAAAATTTTATGAAAAAAAAGTCATACTATAATATGTCGAACATTTTATGAAAAAAAGTCATAGTATAGTATGTCGAAAATTTTATGAAAAAAAGTCATAGTATAATACGTCGAATATTTTATGAAAAAAAAGTCATAGTATAGTATGTCAAATTTTATGAAAGAAAAGTCAGTATAGTATGTCGAATATTTTATGAAGAAAAAGTCATAGTATAGTATGTCGAATATTTTATGAAAAAAAAGTCACAGTATAGTATGTCGAAAATTTTATGTAAAAAAAGTCATAGTATAGTATGTCGAAATTTTTATGAAAAAAGGTCATAGTATAGTATGTTAAATTTTATGTAAAAAAAGTCATACTATAGTATGTCGAAATTTTATGAAAAAAAAGTCATAGTATAGTATGTCGAAAATTTTATGAAAAAAATTCATACTATAGTATGTGGAAAATTTCATGAAAAAAAAGTCATAGTATAGTATGTCGAAAATTTGATGAAAAAAAAGTCATACTATAGTATGTCGAAAATTTTATGAAAAAAAGTCATACTATAGAATGTCGAAATTTTAATGAAAAAAAGGTCATAGTATAGTATGTTAAAAATTTTATGTAAAAAAAGTCATACTATAGTATTTCGAAAATTTTATGAAAAAAAGTCATAGTATAGTATGTCGAAAATTTGATGAAAAAAAAGTCATACTATAGTATGTCGAAAATTTCATGAAAAAAAGTCATAGTATAGTATGTCGAAAATTTGATGAAAAAAAAGTCATACTATAGTATGTCGAAAACTTCATGAAAAAAAAAATCATAGTATAGTATGTCGAAAATTTTATGAAAAAAAAGTCATACTATAATATGTCGAACATTTTATGAAAAAAAGTCATAGTATAGTATGTCGAAAATTTTATGAAAAAAAGTCATAGTATAATACGTCGAATATTTTATGAAAAAAAAGTCATAGTATAGTATGTCAAATTTTATGAAAGAAAAGTCAGTATAGTATGTCGAATATTTTATGAAGAAAAAGTCATAGTATAGTATGTCGAATATTTTATGAAAAAAAAGTCACAGTATAGTATGTCGAAAATTTTATGTAAAAAAAGTCATAGTGTAGTATGTCGAAATTTTTATGAAAAAAGGTCATAGTATAGTATGTTAAATTTTATGTAAAAAAAGTCATACTATAGTATGTCGAAATTTTATGAAAAAAAAGTCATAGTATAGTATGTCGAAAATTTTATGAAATAAGGTCATACTATAGTATGTGGAAAATTTCATGAAAAAAAAGTCATAGTGTAGTATGTCGAAAATTTGATGAAAAAAAAGTCATACTATAGTATGTCGAAAATTTTATGAAAAAAAGTCATACTATAGAATGTCGAAATTTTAATGAAAAAAGGTCATAGTATAGTATGTTAAAAATTTTATGTAAAAAAAGTCATAGTATAGTATGTCGAAAATTTTATGAAAAAAAGTCATAGTATAGTATGTCGAAAATTTTATGAAAAAAGTCATAGTATAGTATGTCGAAAATTTTATGAAAAAAAAGTCATAGTATAGTATGTCGAAAATGTTATGAAAAAAAAGTCATAGTATAGTATGTCGAAAATTTTATGTAAAAAAAGTCATAGTATAGTATGTCGAAAATTTCTATGAAAAAAAGTCATAGTATAGTATGTCGAATATTTTATGAAAAAAAAGTCATATTATAGTATGTCGAAAATTTGATGAAAAAAAAGTCATACTATAGTATGTCGAAAATTGTATGAAAAAAAGTCATAGTATAGTATGTCAAATTTTATGAAAAAAAGTCATACTATAGTATGTCGAAAATTTTATGAAAAAAAGTCATACTATAGTATGTCGAAAATTTTAATAAAAAAAAGTCATACTATAGTATGTCGAAATTTTAATGAAAAAAGGTCATAGAATAGTATGTTAAAAATTTTATGTAGAAAAAGTCATACTATAGTATGTCGAAAATTTTATGAAAAAAAGTCATACTATAGTATGTCGAAATTTTAATGAAAAAAGGTCATAGAATAGTATGTCGAATATTTTATGTAAAAAAAGTCATAGTATAGTATGTTGAAAATTTCTATGAAAAAAAGTCATAGTATAGTATGTCGAAAATTTTATGAAAAAAAAGTCATATAGTATGTCGAAAATTTGATGAAAAAAAAGTCATACTATAGTATGTCGAAAATTTGATGAAAAAAAAGTCATACTATAGTATGTCGAAAATTTCATGAAAAAAGGTCATAGTATAGTATGTCGAAAATTTTATGAAAAAGTCATAGTATAGTATGTTAAACATTTTATGTAAAAAAAAGTCATAATATAGTATGTCGAAATTTTTTGAAAAAAAAGTCATAGTATAGTATGTCGAAAATTTTATGTAAAAAAAAGTCATACTATAGTATGTCGAAAATTTTATGAAAAAAAAGTCATATAATAGTATGTCGAAAATTTTATGAAAAAAAAGTCATACTATAGTATGTGGAAAATTTTATGAAAAAGTCATACTATAGTATGTGGAAAATTTTATGAAAAAAGGTATTAGTATGTCGAAAATTTTATGAAGAAAAAGTCATAGTATAGTATGTCGAAAATTTTATGAAAAAAAAGTCATACTATAGTATGTCGAAATTTTTATGAAAAAAGATCATAGTATAGTATGTTAAAAATTTTATGTAAAAAAAGACATACTATGACCTTTTTCCATAAAATTTTCAACATACTATACTATGACTTTTTCATAAAATTTTCGACATAGTATAGTATGACTTTTTTTACATAAAATGTTTAACATAGTACACTATGACTTTTTTTCATAAAATTTGACATACTATACTATGACCTTTTTTCATAAAATTTTCGACATACTATAGTATGACTTTTTTTACATAAAAGTTTCGACATACTATACTATGACTTTTTTTTCATGAAATTTTCGACATACTATAGTATGACTTTTATTCATAAAATTTTCGACATACTATACTATGACTTTTTTTTCATAGAATTTTCGACATACTATACTATGACCTTTTTTTCATGAAATTTTCGACATACTATAGTATGACTTTTTTTCATAAAATTTTCGACATACTATACTATGACTTTTTTCATAAAATTGACATACTATAGTATGACTTTTTACATAAAATTTTTAACATACTATACTATGACCTTTTTTCATTAAAATTTCGACATACTATAGTATGACTTTTTTTAATAAAATTTTCGACATACTATAGTATGACTTTTTTTCATAAAATTTTCGACATACTATACTATGACCTTTTTTCATAAAATTTTCGACATGCTATACTATGACTTTTTTTCGACGTAATATACTATGACTTTTCTTCGACATACTATAATATGACGTTTTTTCACAAAATCTTTCGACATACTATACTATGACGTTTTCGACGTAATATACTCTGACTTTTCTTCGAAATACTATACTATGACTATTTTTCACAAAATCTTTCGACATACTACATTATGACATTTTTTCATGAACATTTTCGACTATGACTTTTTTTTCGACATACTATACTATTACGTTTTTTCACCATACTATACTATGACTTTTTTTTCAAAACATTTTCGACATACTATACTATGACTTTTTTTTCAAAACATTTTCGACATACTATACTATGACTTTTTTTTCATAAAATTTTCGACATACTATACTATGACTTTTTTTTCAAGAAATTTTCGACATACTATACTATGACTTTTTTTCATAAAATTTTCGACATACTATACTATGACTTTTTTTCATAACATTTTCGACATACTATACTATGACTTTTTTTTCATAAAATTTTCATCATACTATACTATGACTTTTTTTCATAAAAATTTCTACATACTATACTATGACTTTTTTTTCATAAAATTTTCGACATACTATACTGTGACTTTTTTTCATAAAATATTCGACATACTATACTATGACTTTTTCTTCATAAAATATTCGACATACTATACTATGACTTTTTTTTCATAAAATTTGACATAATATGACTTTTTTTTCATAAAATATTCGACGTATCATACTATGACTTTTTTTCATAAAATTTTCGACATACTATACTATGACTTTTTTTCATAAAATGTTCGACATATTATAGTATGACTTTTTTTTCATAAAATTTTCGACATACTATAATATGATTTTTTTTTCATGAAATTTTCGACATACTATATTATGACTTTTTTTTCATCAAATTTTCGACATACTATACTATGACTTTTTTTTCATGAAATTTTCGACATACTATAGTATGACTTTTTTTTCATCAAATTTTCGACATACTATAATGACTTTTTTTCATAAAATTTCGACACACTATAGTCTGTCTTCTTTTACATAACATTTTTAACCTACTATACTATGACCTTTTTTCATAAAAATTTCTACATACTATACTATGACATTTTCATAAAATTTTCCACATACTATACTATGACTTTTTTTTCATAAAATTTTCGACATACTATACTATGACTTTTTTTTCATAAAATATTCGACATACTATACTATGACTTTTTTTCATAGAAATTTTCGACATACTATACTATGACTTTTTTTACATAAAATATTCAACATACTATTCTATGACCTTTTTTCATTAAAATTTCGACATACTATAGTATGACTTTTTTTCATAAAATTTTCGACATACTATAGTATGACTTTTTCTACATAAAATTTTTAACATACTATTCTATGACCTTTTTTCATTAAAATTTCGACATACTATAGTATGACTTTTTTTTATTAAAATTTCGACATACTATAGTATGACTTTTTTTTCATAAAATTTTTAACATACTATACTTTGACCTTTTTTCATTAAAATTTCGACATTCTATAGTATGACTTTTTTTCATAAAATTTGACATACTATACTATGACCTTTTTTCATAAAATTTTCGACATACTATAGTATGACTTTTTTTACATAAAAGTTTCGACATACTATACTATGACTTCTTTTTCATGAAATTTTCGACATACTATAGTATGACTTTTATTCATAAAATTTTCGACATACTATACTATGACTTTTTTTTCATAGAATTTTCGACATACTATACTATGACCTTTTTTTCATGAAATTTTCGACATACTATAGTATGACTTTTTTTCATAAAATTTTCGACATACTATACTATGACTTTTTTCATAAAATTTTGACATACTATAGTATGACTTTTTTTACATAAAATTTTTAACATACTATACTATGACCTTTTTTCATTAAAATTTCGACATACTATAGTATGACTTTTTTTAATAAAATTTTCGACATACTATAGTATGACTTTTTTTCATAAAATTTTCGACATACTATACTATGACCTTTTTTCATAAAATTTTCGACATGCTATACTATGACTTTTTTTCGACGTAATATACTATGACTTTTCTTCGACATACTATAATATGACGTTTTTTCACAAAATCTTTCGACATACTATACTATGACGTTTTCGACGTAATATACTCTCACTTTTCTTCGAAATACTATACTATGACTATTTTTCACAAAATCTTTCGACATACTACATTATGACATTTTTTCATGAACATTTTCGACTATGACTTTTTTTTCGACATACTATACTATTACGTTTTTTCACCATACTATACTATGACTTTTTTTTCAAAACATTTTCGACATACTATACTATGACTTTTTTTTCAAAACATTTTCGACATACTATACTATGACTTTTTTTTCATAAAATTTTCGACATACTATACTATGACTTTTTTTTCAAGAAATTTTCGACATACTATACTATGACTTTTTTTCATAAAATTTTCGACATACTATACTATGACTTTTTTTCATAACATTTTCGACATACTATAGTATGACTTTTTTTTCATAAAATTTTCATCATACTATAGTATGACTTTTTTTCATAAAAATTTCTACATACTATACTATGACTTTTTTTTCATAAAATTTTCGACATACTATACTGTGACTTTTTTTCATAAAATATTCGACATACTATACTATGACTTTTTCTTCATAAAATATTCGACATACTATACTATGACTTTTTTTTCATAAAATTTGACATACTATGACTTTTTTTTCATAAAATATTCGACGTATCATACTATGACTTTTTTTCATAAAATTTTCGACATACTATACTATGACTTTTTTTCATAAAATGTTCGACATATTATAGTATGACTTTTTTTTCATAAAATTTTCGACATACTATAATATGATTTTTTTTTCATGAAATTTTCGACATACTATATTATGACTTTTTTTTCATGAAATTTTCGACATACTATACTATGACTTTTTTTTCATGAAATTTTCGACATACTATAGTATGACTTTTTTTTCATCAAATTTTCGACATACTATAATGACTTTTTTTCATAAAATTTCGACACACTATAGTCTGTCTTCTTTTACATAACATTTTTAACCTACTATACTATGACCTTTTTTCATAAAAATTTCTACATACTATACTATGACATTTTCATAAAATTTTCCACATACTATACTATGACTTTTTTTTCATAAAATTTTCGACATACTATACTATGACTTTTTTTTCATAAAATATTCGACATACTATACTATGACTTTTTTTCATAGAAATTTTCGACATACTATACTATGACTTTTTTTACATAAAATATTCAACATACTATTCTATGACCTTTTTTCATTAAAATTTCGACATACTATAGTATGACTTTTTTTCATAAAATTTTCGACATACTATAGTATGACTTTTTCTACATAAAATTTTTAACATACTATTCTATGACCTTTTTTCATTAAAATTTCGACATACTATAGTATGACTTTTTTTTATTAAAATTTCGACATACTATAGTATGACTTTTTTTTCATAAAATTTATAACATACTATACTTTGACCTTTTTTCATTAAAATTTCGACATTCTATAGTATGACTTTTTTTCATAAAATTTTCGACATACTATAGTATGACTTTTTTTTCATAAAATTTTCGACATACTATACTATGACTTTTTTTTCATGAAATTTTCCACATACTATAGTATGACTTTTTTTCATAAAATTTTCGACATACTATACTATGACTTTTTTTTCATAAAATATTCGACGTACTATACTATGACTTTTTTTCATAAAATTTTCGACATACTATACTGTGACTTTTTTTCATAAAATGTTCGACATATTATAGTATGACTTTTTTCATAAAATTTTTGACATACTATACTATGATTTTTTTTTCATGAAATTTTCGACATACTATAGTATGACTTTTTTTTCATGAAATTTTCGACATACTATACTATGACTTTTTTTTCATAAAATTTCGACATACTATAGTATGTCTTTTTACATAAAATTTTTAACATACTATAGTATGACCTTTTATCATAAAAATTTCGACATACTATAGTATGACTTTTTTTTCATAAAATTTTCGACATACTATACTATGACATTTTCATAAAATTTTCCACATAGTATACTATGACTTTTTTTTCATAACATTTTCAACATACTATACTATAACTTTTTCTTCATAAAATTTTCGACATACAAAGACTTTTTTTCATAAAATTTTCCACATATTATAGTATGACTTTTTCATAAAATATTCGACATACTATACTATGACCTTTTTTCATAAAATTTTCGACATGCTATACTATGACTTTTTTTCGACGTAATATACTATGACTTTTCTTCGACATACTATATGACGTTTTTTCACAAAATCTTTCGACATACTATACTATGACTTTTTCGACGTAATATACTCTGACTTTTCTTCGAAATACTATACTATGATTATTTTTCACAAAATCTTTCGACATACTACATTATGACATTTTTTCATGAACATTTTCGACTGACTTTTTTTTCGACATACTATACTATGACATTTTTTCGCCATACTATACTATGACTTTTTTTTCAAAACATTTTCGACATACTATACTATGACTTTTTTTTCAAAACATTTTCGACATACTATACTATGACTTTTTTTTCATAAAATTTTCGACATACTATACTATGAATTTTTTTTCAAGAAATTTTCGACATACTATACTATGACTTTTTTTCATAAAATTTTCGACATACTATACTATGACTTTTTTTCATAACATTTTCGACATACTATAGTATGACTTTTTTTTCATAAAATTTTCATCATACTATAGTATGACTTTTTTTCATAAAAATTTCTACATACTATACTATGACTTTTTTTTCATAAAATTTTCGACATACTATACTATGACTTTTTCTTCATACAATTTTCGACATACTATACTAAGACTTTTTCTCATGAAATTTTTGACATACTATACTATGACTTTTCTAATAAAATGTTTAACATTCTATACTATGACCTTTTTCCATAAAATTTTCAACATACTATACTATGACTTTTTCATAAAATTTTCGACATAGTATAGTATAGCTTTTTTTACATAAAATGTTTAACATACTACAGTATGACTTTTTTTCATAAAATTTGACATACTATACTATGACCTTTTTTCATAAAATTTTCAACATACTATAGTATGACTTTTTTTTCATAAAATTTTCGACATACTATACTATGACTTTTTTTCATAAAATATTCGACATACTATACTATGACTTTTTTTCATAGAAATTTTCGACATACTATACTATGACTTTTTTTACATAGAATTTTCGACATACTATACTATGACCTTTTTTTCATGAAATTTTCGACATACTATAGTATGACTTTTTTTCATAAAATTTTCGACATACTATACTATGACTTTTTTCATAAAATTGACATACTATAGTATGACTTTTTTTACATAAAATTTTTAACATACTATACTATGACCTTTTTTCATTAAAATTTCGACATACTATAGTATGACTTTTTTTAATAAAATTTTCGACATACTGTACTATGACTTTTTTCATAAAATTGACATACTATAGTATGACTTTTTTTACATAAAATTTTTGACATACTATACTATGACCTTTTTTCATTAAAATTTCGACATACTATAGTATGACTTTTTTTCATAAAATTTTCGACATACTATACTATGACTTTTTTTTCACAAAATTTTGACATACTATAGTATGACTTTTTTTACATAAAATGTTTAACATACTATACTATGACCTTTTTTCATAAAAATTTCAACATACTATACTATGACTTTTTTTTCATAAAATTTGACATACTATACTATGACTTTTTTTTCATAAAATATTCGACGTACTATACTATGACTTTTTTTCATAAAATTTTCGACATACTATACCATGACTTTTTTTCATAAAATGTTCGACATATTATAGTATGACTTTTTTTCCATAAAATTTTCGACATACTATACTGTGACTTTTTTTTCATAAAATATTCGACATACTATACTATGACTTTTTCTTCATAAAATATTCGACATACCATACTATGACTTTTTTTTCATAAAATTTTTAACATACTATACTATGACCTTTTTTCATAAAAATTTCGACATACTAAACTATGACTTTTTTTCCATACAATTTGACATACTATACTGTGACTTTTTTTTCATAAAATATTCGACATACTATACTATGACTTTTTCTTCATAAAATATTCGACATACTATACTATGACTTTTTTTTCATAAAATTTGACATACTATACTATGACTTTTTTTTCATAAAATATTCGACGTACTATACTATGACTTTTTTTCATAAAATTTTCGACATATTATACTATGACTTTTTTTCATAAAATTTTCGAAATATTATAGTATGCCTTTTTTTTCATAAAATTTTCGACATACTATACTATGATTTTTTTTTCATGAAATTTTCGACATACTATAGTATGACTTTTTTTTCATCAAATTTTCGACATACTATACTATGACTTTTTTTTCATAAAATTTCGACATACTATAGTATGTCTTTTTTTACATAAAATTTTTAACATACTATAGTATGACCTTTTTTCATAAAAATTTCGACATACTATAGTATGACTTTTTTTTCATAAAATTTTCGACATACTATACTATGACATTTTCATAAAATTTTCCACATACTATACTATGACTTTTTTTTCATAACATTTTCAACATACTATACTATAACTTTTTCTTCATAAAATTTTCGACATACAAAGACTTTTTTTCATAAAATTTTCCACATACTATAGTATGACTTTTTCATAAAGTTTTCCACATACTATAGTATGACTTTTTTTTCATAAAATTTTCGACATACTATAATATGACTTTTTTCATAAAATTTTCAGCATACTATAGTATGACTTTTTTTACATAAAATGTTTAACATACTATACTATGACTTTTTTTCATAACATTTTCGACATACTATACCATGACTTTTTTTTTTATAAAATTTGACATACTATTCAATGACATTTTTTTTCATAAAATTTCGACATACTATAGTATGACTGTTTTTTACATAAAATGTTTAACATACTATACTATGACTTTTTTTCATAAAATTTTCGACATACTATACTATGACCTTTTTTCATAACATTTTCGACATGCTATACTATGACTTTTTTTCGACGTAATATACTATGACTTTTCTTCGACATACTATACTATGACTATTTTTCCCAAAATCTTTCGACATACTACATTATGACATTTTTTCATGAACATTTTCGACTATGACTTTTTTTTCGACATACTATACTATGAAGTTTTTTCGCCATACTATACTATGACTTTTTTTTCAAAACATTTTCGACATACTATACTATAACTTTTTTTTCAAAACATTTTCGACATACTATACTATGACTTTTTTTTCATAAAATTTTCGACATACTATACTATGACTTTTTTTCATAACATTTTCGACATACTATACTATGACTTTTTTTCATAACATTTTCGACATACTATAGTATGACTTTTTTTTCATAAAATTTTCATCATACTATAGTATGAATTTTTTTTATTAAAATTTTCGACATACTATAGTATGACTTTTTTTCATAAAATTTTCGACATACTATACTATGACTTTTTTTCATGAAATTTGACATACTATACTATGACTTTTTTTTCATACAATTTTCGACATACTATAGTATGACTTTTTTTTCATCAAATTTTCGACATACTATAATATGACTTTTTTTTCATAAAATATTCGACATACTATACTATGACTTTTTTTCATAGAAATTTTCGACATACTATACTATGACTTTTTTTACATAAAATTTTGGACATACTATACTATGACTTTTTTTTCATAACATTTTCGACATACTATACTATGACTTTTTTTTCATAAAATTTTCGACATATTATAGTATGACTTTTTTTTCATAAAATTTTCGACATACTATAATATGATTTTTTTTTCATGAAATTTTCGACATACTATATTATGACTTTTTTTTCATCAAATTTTCGACATACTATACTATGACTTTTTTTTCATGAAATTTTCGACATACTATAGTATGACTTTTTTTTCATCAAATTTTCGACATACTATAATGACTTTTTTTCATAAAATTTCGACACACTATAGTCTGTCTTCTTTTACATAACATTTTTAACCTACTATACTATGACCTTTTTTCATAAAAATTTCTACATACTATACTATGACATTTTCATAAAATTTTCCACATACTATACTATGACTTTTTTTTCATAAAATTTTTAACATACTATACTATGACTTTTTTTTCATAAAATATTCGACATACTATACTATGACTTTTTTTCATAGAAATTTTCGACATACTATACTATGACTTTTTTTACATAAAATATTCAACATACTATTCTATGACCTTTTTTCATTAAAATTTCGACATACTATAGTATGACTTTTTTTCATAAAATTTTCGACATACTATAGTATGACTTTTTCTACATAAAATTTTTAACATACTATTCTATGACCTTTTTTCATTAAAATTTCGACATACTATAGTATGACTTTTTTTTATTAAAATTTCGACATACTATAGTATGACTTTTTTTTCATAAAATTTTTAACATACTATACTTTGACCTTTTTTCATTAAAATTTCGACATTCTATAGTATGACTTTTTTTCATAAAATTTGACATACTATACTATGACCTTTTTTCATAAAATTTTCGACATACTATAGTATGACTTTTTTTACATAAAAGTTTCGACATACTATACTATGACTTCTTTTTCATGAAATTTTCGACATACTATAGTATGACTTTTATTCATAAAATTTTCGACATACTATACTATGACTTTTTTTTCATAGAATTTTCGACATACTATACTATGACCTTTTTTTCATGAAATTTTCGACATACTATAGTATGACTTTTTTTCATAAAATTTTCGACATACTATACTATGACTTTTTTCATAAAATTTTGACATACTATAGTATGACTTTTTTTACATAAAATTTTTAACATACTATACTATGACCTTTTTTCATTAAAATTTCGACATACTATAGTATGACTTTTTTTAATAAAATTTTCGAAATACTATAGTATGACTTTTTTTCATAAAATTTTCGACATACTATACTATGACCTTTTTTCATAAAATTTTCGACATGCTATACTATGACTTTTTTTCGACGTAATATACTATGACTTTTCTTCGACATACTATAATATGACGTTTTTTCACAAAATCTTTCGACATACTATACTATGACGTTTTCGACGTAATATACTCTGACTTTTCTTCGAAATACTATACTATGACTATTTTTCACAAAATCTTTCGACATACTACATTATGACATTTTTTCATGAACATTTTCGACTATGACTTTTTTTTCGACATACTATACTATTACGTTTTTTCACCATACTATACTATGACTTTTTTTTCAAAACATTTTCGACATACTATACTATGACTTTTTTTTCAAAACATTTTCGACATACTATACTATGACTTTTTTTTCATAAAATTTTCGACATAATATACTATGAATTTTTTTTCAAGAAATTTTCGACATACTATACTATGACTTTTTTTCATAAAATTTTCGACATACTATACTATGACTTTTTTTCATAACATTTTCGACATACTATAGTATGACTTTTTTTTCATAAAATTTTCATCATACTATAGTATGACTTTTTTTCATAAAAATTTCGACATACTATACTATGACTTTTTTTTCATAAAATTTTCGACATACTATACTATGACTTTTTTTCATAAAATATTCGACATACTATACTATGACTTTTTTTCATAAAATATTCGACATACTATACTATGACTTTTTTTTCATAAAATTTGACATACTATGACTTTTTTTTCATAAAATATTCGACGTATCATACTATGACTTTTTTTCATAAAATTTTCGACATACTATACTATGACTTTTTTTCATAAAATGTTCGACATATTATAGTATGACTTTTTTTTCATAAAATTTTCGACATACTATAATATGATTTTTTTTTCATGAAATTTTCGACATACTATATTATGACTTTTTTTTCATCAAATTTTCGACATACTATACTATGACTTTTTTTTCATGAAATTTTCGACATACTATAGTATGACTTTTTTTTCATCAAATTTTCGACATACTATAATGACTTTTTTTCATAAAATTTTGACACACTATAGTCTGTCTTCTTTTACATAACATTTTTAACCTACTATACTATGACCTTTTTTCATAAAAATTTCTACATACTATACTATGACATTTTCATAAAATTTTCCACATACTATACTATGACTTTTTTTTCATAAAATTTTCGACATACTATACTATGACTTTTTTTTCATAAAATATTCGACATACTATACTATGACTTTTTTTCATAGAAATTTTCGACATACTATACTATGACTTTTTTTACATAAAATATTCAACATACTATTCTATGACCTTTTTTCATTAAAATTTCGACATACTATAGTATGACTTTTTTTCATAAAATTTTCGACATACTATAGTATGACTTTTTCTACATAAAATTTTTAACATACTATTCTATGACCTTTTTTCATTAAAATTTCGACATACTATAGTATGACTTTTTTTTATTAAAATTTCGACATACTATAGTATGACTTTTTTTTCATAAAATTTTTAACATACTATACTTTGACCTTTTTTCATTAAAATTTCGACATTCTATAGTATGACTTTTTTTCATAAAATTTTCGACATACTATAGTATGACTTTTTTTTCATAAAATTTTCGACATACTATACTATGACTTTTTTTTCATGAAATTTTCCACATACTATAGTATGACTTTTTTTCATAAAATTTTCGACATACTATACTATGACTTTTTTTTCATAAAATATTCGACGTACTATACTATGACTTTTTTTCATAAAATTTTCGACATACTATACTGTGACTTTTTTTCATAAAATGTTCGACATATTATAGTATGACTTTTTTCATAAAATTTTTGACATACTATACTATG
Source organism: Sebastolobus alascanus (assembly GCA_916701645.2). Classification (NCBI taxonomy): domain Eukaryota; kingdom Metazoa; phylum Chordata; class Actinopteri; order Perciformes; family Sebastidae; genus Sebastolobus; species Sebastolobus alascanus. The sequence goes on along the minus strand of CAKAOJ020000025.1, from coordinate 6,940 downwards.
ATTTTTTTTTCATGAAATTTTCGACATACTATAGTATGACTTTTTTTTCATCAAATTTTCGACATACTATACTATGACTTTTTTTTCATAAAATTTCGACATACTATAGTATGTCTTTTTACATAAAATTTTTAACATACTATAGTATGACCTTTTATCATAAAAATTTCGACATACTATAGTATGACTTTTTTTTCATAAAATTTTCGACATACTATACTATGACATTTTCATAAAATTTTCCACATAGTATACTATGACTTTTTTTTCATAACATTTTCAACATACTATACTATAACTTTTTCTTCATAAAATTTTCGACATACAAAGACTTTTTTTCATAAAATTTTCCACATATTATAGTATGACTTTTTCATAAAATATTCGACATACTATACTATGACCTTTTTTCATAAAATTTTCGACATGCTATACTATGACTTTTTTTCGACGTAATATACTCTGACTTTTCTTCGAAATACTATATGACGTTTTTTCACAAAATCTTTCGACATACTATACTATGACTTTTTCGACGTAATATACTCTGACTTTTCTTCGAAATACTATACTATGATTATTTTTCACAAAATCTTTCGACATACTACATTATGACATTTTTTCATGAACATTTTCGACTGACTTTTTTTTCGACATACTATACTATGACATTTTTTCGCCATACTATACTATGACTTTTTTTTCAAAACATTTTCGACATACTATACTATGACTTTTTTTTCAAAAAATTTTCGACATACTATACTATGACTTTTTTTTCATAAAATTTTCGACATACTATACTATGAATTTTTTTTCAAGAAATTTTCGACATACTATACTATGACTTTTTTTCATAAAATTTTCGACATACTATACTATGACTTTTTTTCATAACATTTTCGACATACTATAGTATGACTTTTTTTTCATAAAATTTTCATCATACTATAGTATGACTTTTTTTCATAAAAATTTCTACATACTATACTATGACTTTTTTTTCATAAAATTTTCGACATACTATACTATGACTTTTTCTTCATACAATTTTCGACATACTATACTAAGACTTTTTCTCATGAAATTTTTGACATACTATACTATGACTTTTCTAATAAAATGTTTAACATTCTATACTATGACCTTTTTCCATAAAATTTTCAACATACTATACTATGACTTTTTCATAAAATTTTCGACATAGTATAGTATAGCTTTTTTTACATAAAATGTTTAACATACTACAGTATGACTTTTTTTCATAAAATTTGACATACTATACTATGACCTTTTTTCATAAAATTTTCGACATACTATAGTATGACTTTTTTTTCATAAAATTTTCGACATACTATACTATGACTTTTTTTCATAAAATATTCGACATACTATACTATGACTTTTTTTCATAGAAATTTTCGACATACTATACTATGACTTTTTTTACATAGAATTTTCGACATACTATACTATGACCTTTTTTTCATGAAATTTTCGACATACTATAGTATGACTTTTTTTCATAAAATTTTCGACATACTATACTATGACTTTTTTCATAAAATTTTGACATACTATAGTATGACTTTTTTTACATAAAATTTTTAACATACTATACTATGACCTTTTTTCATTAAAATTTCGACATACTATAGTATGACTTTTTTTAATAAAATTTTCGACATACTGTACTATGACTTTTTTCATAAAATTGACATACTATAGTATGACTTTTTTTACATAAAATTTTTGACATACTATACTATGACCTTTTTTCATTAAAATTTCGACATACTATAGTATGACTTTTTTTCATAAAATTTTCGACATACTATACTATGACTTTTTTTTCACAAAATTTTGACATACTATAGTATGACTTTTTTTACATAAAATGTTTAACATACTATACTATGACCTTTTTTCATAAAAATTTCAACATACTATACTATGACTTTTTTTTCATAAAATTTGACATACTATACTATGACTTTTTTTTCATAAAATATTCGACGTACTATACTATGACTTTTTTTCATAAAATTTTCGACATACTATACCATGACTTTTTTTCATAAAATGTTCGACATATTATAGTATGACTTTGTTTCCATAAAATTTTCGACATACTATACTGTGACTTTTTTTTCATAAAATATTCGACATACTATACTATGACTTTTTCTTCATAAAATATTCGACATACCATACTATGACTTTTTTTTCATAAAATTTTTAACATACTATACTATGACCTTTTTTCATAAAAATTTCGACATACTAAACTATGACTTTTTTTCCATAAAATTTTCGACATACTATACTGTGACTTTTTTTTCATAAAATATTCGACATACTATACTATGACTTTTTCTTCATAAAATATTCGATATACTATACTATGACTTTTTTTTCATAAAATTTGACATACTATACTATGACTTTTTTTTCATAAAATATTCGACGTACTATACTATGACTTTTTTTCATAAAATTTTCGACATACTATACTATGACTTTTTTTCATAAAATGTTCGAAATATTATAGTATGCCTTTTTTTTCATAAAATTTTCGACATACTATACTATGATTTTTTTTTCATGAAATTTTCGACATACTATAGTATGACTTTTTTTTCATCAAATTTTCGACATACTATACTATGACTTTTTTTTCATAAAATTTCGACATACTATAGTATGTCTTTTTTTACATAAAATTTTTAACATACTATAGTATGACCTTTTTTCATAAAAATTTCGACATACTATAGTATGACTTTTTTTTCATAAAATTTTCGACATACTATACTATGACATTTTCATAAAATTTTCCACATACTATACTATGACTTTTTTTTCATAACATTTTCAACATACTATACTATAACTTTTTCTTCATAAAATTTTCGACATACAAAGACTTTTTTTCATAAAATTTTCCACATACTATAGTATGACTTTTTCATAAAGTTTTCCACATACTATAGTATGACTTTTTTTCATAAAATTTTCGACATACTATAATATGACTTTTTTCATAAAATTTTCAGCATACTATAGTATGACTTTTTTTACATAAAATGTTTAACATACTATACTATGACTTTTTTTCATAACATTTTCGACATACTATACCATGACTTTTTTTTTTATAAAATTTGACATACTATTCAATGACATTTTTTTTCATAAAATTTCGACATACTATAGTATGACTGTTTTTTACATAAAATGTTTAACATACTATACTATGACTTTTTTTCATAAAATTTTCGACATACTATACTATGACCTTTTTTCATAACATTTTCGACATGCTATACTATGACTTTTTTTCGACGTAATATACTATGACTTTTCTTCGACATACTATACTATGACTATTTTTCCCAAAATCTTTCGACATACTACATTATGACATTTTTTCATGAACATTTTCGACTATGACTTTTTTTTCGACATACTATACTATGAAGTTTTTTCGCCATACTATACTATGACTTTTTTTTCAAAACATTTTCGACATACTATACTATGACTTTTTTTTCAAAACATTTTCGACATACTATACTATGACTTTTTTTTCATAAAATTTTCGACATACTATACTATGACTTTTTTTCATAACATTTTCGACATACTATACTATGACTTTTTTTCATAACATTTTCGACATACTATAGTATGACTTTTTTTTCATAAAATTTTCATAATACTATAGTATGAATTTTTTTTATTAAAATTTTCGACATACTATAGTATGAATTTTTTTCATAAAAATTTCGACATACTATACTCTGACTTTTTTTTCATAAAATTTGACATACTATACTATGACTTTTTTTTCATACAATTTTCGACATACTATAGTATGACTTTTTTTTCATCAAATTTTCGACATACTATAATATGACTTTTTTTTCATAAAATTTTCGACATACTATACTATGACTTTTTTTCATAGAAATTTTCAATATACTATACTATGACTTTTTTTACATAAAATTTTCGACATACTATACTATGACTTTTTTTTCATAAAATTTTCGACATACTATACTATGACTTTTTTTCATAAAATTTTCGACATACTATACTATGACTTTTTTTCATAAAATTTTCGACATACTATACTATGACTTTTTTTCATAGAAATTTTCAATATACTATACTGACTTTTTTTACATAAAATTTTTAACATACTATACTATGACCTTTTTTCATTAAAATTTCGACATTCTATAGTATGACTTTTTTTCATAAAATTTTCGACATACTATAGTATGACTTTTTTTTCATAAAATTTTCGACATACTATACTATGACTTTTTTTTCATGAAATTTTCCACATACTATAGTATGACTTTTTTTCATAAAATTTTCGACATACTATACTATGACTTTTTTTTCATAAAATTTCGACATACTATAGTATGACTTTTTTTACATAAAATTTTTAACATACTATACTATGACCTTTTTTCATAAAAATTTCGACATACTATACTATGACTTTTTTTTCATAAAATTTTCGACATACTATACTATGACTTTTTTTTCATAAAATTTTCGACATACTATAGTATGACTTTTTTCATAAAATTTTCGACATGCTATACTATGACTTTTTTTTCATAAAATGTTGACATACTATACTATGACTTTTTTTCATAAATTTTCGACATACTATACTATGACTTTTTTTCATAAAATTTTCGACATACTATACTATGACTTTTTTTCATAAAATTTCGACATACTATACTATGACTTTTTTTCATAAAATTTTCGAAATACTATAGTATGACTTTTTTTCATAAAATTTTCGACATACTATACTATGACCTTTTTTCATAAAATTTTCGACATGCTATACTATGACTTTTTTTCGACGTAATATACTATGACTTTTCTTCGACATACTATAATATGACGTTTTTTCACAAAATCTTTCGACATACTATACTATGACTTTTTCGACGTAATATACTCTGACTTTTCTTCGACATACTATACTATGACTATTTTTCACAAAATCTTTCGACATACTACATTGACATTTTTTCATGAACATTTTCGACTGACTTTTTTTTCGACATACTATACTATGACGTTTTTTCGACATACTATACTATGACTTTTTTTTCAAAACATTTTCGACATACTATACTATGACTTTTTTTTTCATAAAATGTTCGACATACTATACTATGACTTTTTTTTCAAGAAATTTTCGACATACTATACTATGACTTTTTTTTCATAAAATTTTCGACATACTATAATATGACTTTTTTTTCATAAAATTTTCATCATACTATAGTATGACTTTTTTTCATAAAATTTTCGACATACTATAGTATGACTTTTTTTTCATAAAATTTTCGACATACTATACTATGACTTTTTTTTCATAAAATGTTTAACATACTATACTATGACTTTTTTTCATAACATTTTCGACATACTATACCATGACTTTTTTTTTTATAAAATTTTCGACATACTATTCTATGACTTTTTTTTCATAAAATTTCGAAATACTATAGTATGACTTTTTTTACATAAAATGTTTAACATACTATACTATGACTTTTTTTCATAAAATTTTCGACATACTTTACTATGACCTTTTTTCATAAAATTTTCGACATGCTATACTATGACTTTTTTTCGACGTAATATACTATGACTTTTCTTCGACATACTATAATATGACGTTTTTTCACAAAATCTTTCGACATACTATACTATGACTTTTTCGACGTAATATACTCTGACTTTTATTCGACATACTATACTATGACTATTTTTCACAAAATCTTTCGACATACTACATTATGACATTTTTTCATGAACATTTTCGACTATGACTTTTTTTTCGACATACTATACTATGACGTTTTTTCGACATACTATACTATGACTTTTTTTTCAAAACATTTTCGACATACTATACTATGACTTTTTTTTCAAAACATTTTCGACATACTATACTATGATTTTTTTTCATGAAATTTTCGACATACTATACTATGACTTTTTTTTCATGAAATTTTCGACATACTATACTATGACTTTTTTTTCATAAAATTTCGACATACTATAGTATGTCTTTTTTTACATAAAATTTTTAACATACTATAGTATGACCTTTTTTCATAAAAATTTCGACATACTATAGTATGACTTTTTTTCATAAAATTTTCGACATACTATACTATGACATTTTCATAAAATTTTCCACATACTATACTATGACTTTTTTTTCATAACATTTTCAACATACTATACTATAACTTTTTCTTCATAAAATTTTCGACATACAAAGACTTTTTTTCATAAAATTTTCCACATACTATAGTATGACTTTTTCATAAAGTTTTCCACATACTATAGTATGACTTTTTTTCATAAAATTTTCGACATACTATAATATGACTTTTTTCATAAAATTTTCAGCATACTATAGTATGACTTTTTTTACATAAAATGTTTAACATACTATACTATGACTTTTTTTCATAACATTTTCGACATACTATACCATGACTTTTTTTTTTATAAAATTTGACATACTATTCAATGACATTTTTTTTCATAAAATTTCGACATACTATAGTATGACTGTTTTTTACATAAAATGTTTAACATACTATACTATGACTTTTTTTCATAAAATTTTCGACATACTATACTATGACCTTTTTTCATAACATTTTCGACATGCTATACTATGACTTTTTTTCGACGTAATATACTATGACTTTTCTTCGACATACTATACTATGACTATTTTTCCCAAAATCTTTCGACATACTACATTATGACATTTTTTCATGAACATTTTCGACTATGACTTTTTTTTCGACATACTATACTATGAAGTTTTTTCGCCATACTATATGATTTTTTTTAAAAAAAAAATTTTTCA